>JAOQMP010093297.1:0-16091 GCA_027563575.1 Erythroxylum pedicellare
CAAAACTGTAAATGAAGAAGATAAAGTTACATGTAAATACACTTGCTTTCTAGGGCACTATATTTACATAACTCCAATAGGGAGAAGGTGCTCTAACAGGCTTTATGGCATTGATGAATAAAGTATTCCCACCTTACTTAGATTAATTTATGATTGTATTAATAGACAATATCTTGGTTTATTCGACAAGTAGAGAGGAATATTATGAGCATTTGAGGTTAATTTTACAAATAACGAGAGAGAATCAATTGTACACAAAGTTTAGTAAATGTTAAGTATAACTTGATCAGATGGTGTTCTTAGGTCATATAGTTTCTGGATAGGGTATATAGGTAGACCCAAAGAAAGTTGAGGCCGTGATGAAATGGGAAGCACCTAGAATTGTATCAATGATTTAGAGTTTTCTTGGGCTGGATAATAGGTTATTACAAGATGTTAATTGAGGGGTTCTGCCCTTTTGACAAAGCTTTTGAGGAAGAATGTACCTTTTTGATGGATTGTTGAATGTCAAAGAAGTTTTGGTGAGTTAAAACATCGATTAACTAAGGCATCGATGTTGGCTATTCCATTTAGATCTGGAGGATATGTTGTATACAGTGATGCTTCACATTAGGGGCTAGGGTGTGTTTTGATTCAATATGGTAGAGTGATTGCTTATGCTTTGATACAATTAAGGCCTCATGAGTTCAATTATCCAGTTCGTGATTTAGAGCTTACTGCAATAGTGTTTGCTTTGAAAATTTGGAGACATTATTTATAAGTGAGACATTTCAGATTTTTACAGAACATCGAATTTTGAGATATCTGTTGACTCAAAAGAAACTTAATATATGACAAACGAGGTGGATTGAGTTGCTTAAGGACTATGATTACATGATAGAGTATCATTTAGGTAAGGCTAATGTTGTAGCTGGTGCATTAAGTAGGAAATCTAATAGCATTGTAGCACAAATTCAAGCGTAGAGGTCACGAAATCTAGTTCAACTGCGAGCACTGAATGTTGAGCTAAGTTTGGGATAGAATGAAGCATTGTTAGCTACGTTAAAGCTTATACTGGTATTATATGAAAAGATCAGAATAGCTTAAAGCAAAGACTAAGAAGTAGTGAAGATTATAGAAGTAGTGAGAAATGAGAGAAAGATGAGAGATAGTCGACAGATAGATGATAAAGGTTGTCTTCTGGAGTGTTCTGTCACTTATCCTGAAATGGGGTTTTCTAACATGGTATCTGGGCGGTTTGCACGAATGGGTAAGCAAAATTTCCAAAAAATGATTCCGATCTAGATTGCTGATTCGAAGGTTTCACTGTCGCGAAAGAATGACTTCACTGTGATAAACTTTTCCTAAGAGGTTCCTTAGTTTCCCCGTAACAAAACATTTTCTTTGCCGTGATGAAATCGGCTAGTGTTGATGTTATTGACCTTATGTGCTACAATTTCTTGGTCTTCACTTTTGGCTCTATTTCGTAAGTTTCCTATAATGAAAAGCAATAGTTTGCAATATCGATTGTCCTAGAAACCAAGTGAGTGCAATTTCTAACTAATTATGACAAATTTATCCTCAAACTACATTAATTCAAAGCAAGCAATCTTGAGCTAAATTAAGCATAATATCCAACAAAAAAAGCTGAAAAGTATAACAAAAACCATGAAAATATCACTAAATAATATAGAAAACTTGGGTTCATTCAAATTCCCCCACACTTAGACCCTTATTGTTGGCCCCCATATTTTTTTCTTTAGTTAAACATGATTTAAATGAATTATGAGGTTTTGATAGATTAATTTTTTGAGTTTAATTATTATGTCTATGTTAATTGGATTTATCTCATTGGTTAATTGAATTAAAAGTAGTAAAAATGCATAAAGGGCATTTTTGGCATGTCACTTAAGTATTAAAGTTGTAAGGCATTAAAGGAAGGGTAAAGTAGAGTTTTAACACTCATTAAGGGTAGAATGGGAAGAGGAACATGTTGTCTTGTTTGTTGGAGGAAAAAAAATGAAAATAGGATAGAAAGAAGAGTGAATTACGAAAACAAAGAAGAGAGGAAGAGAGGTTTCGGTTCTTTAACAGAAAAGAAGGAATATAGTTAGGGTTTCATCATTTCTTAGTTTTCAAGAGGGAATTTCAGCTTGTTCAAGAAGAGAAAAAGAAAGAGGAAGATAAGAGCTTTAGAGAAGAGTTAAGGTAAATGCATTTATGATCTTTTGTATTTTTGGAAGGGTTTTGGTTTATGAAGCTTAAGAAATGAATAGGTTTAAGTATTCTAGGATCAATTTTAGTGAATGTGTTTTCTTTGGGTTCTCAATTTCAATTACTATTAAATGGGACTTTTTCTATTGTTGAAGGAAATCAAGAAAGGCAAGACGAGTAAGAGGAGAGACATTCTTAAGCAAATTTTTAAGCAAGGAATTCAAGGTAGGTTTCACGTTTATAATTGAGTAAATAAGCCATTAATGTTTCTTTCAAATAAAAGGAATTTAATGTTTTCAACTACTTTATAAATGTGAATTTATTGCTTCTTGAATGATTTAAGAAATTGCTATATGTTTGGTATATGAATTGTGCTGATAATTTATGGAAAGAATGTGAAAATGATTTTTGAAAAGATGTTATGTTTACGATATCATATTTCGGAAATGTGCCATTATGGGCAACACATTTACAAGATGTGAAATGCATGATTATGTGGATTTGTGCTAGTATGTTTTGTTATGTCAAGTACACTTTGACTTTATTAAAGGTTTCTCCCACCTGCCTGCTAGTGGCATGGAACTCCTTCATGGACTCCCTCATGTTTACGACTACGCAATACCATTATATGGAATTGCGATAGTACGTTCTGTTTACGATTACACAAGACCATTATATGGGAATGTGTTAATATGCTCTATTTATAAACCTACCCAAACCATTTATGATGAGATTATGTGTTTGGAATGTGTTGAGAAGTTTGATAATTTGAGAATTTGGGAAATATGTGTTTTATGAACTTGATGTAAAATTATTATGACATTGAGCATTTTCAATGGTTTTGCTTGTTTCTGATTATAAACTTGTTACCCATGAGCTTTTAAGCTCACCCCCATTCTCTTTCCCATATTCAAGTGATGTGTAAGAGATTGAGTAGTCAAGAGTCACGACATCACTCCGAATTTGCATACTTTTGTAGTTTAAGTTAGATTTTGAGAATACAAGGCTTTAGCTGCATTTTAAGTATTATTCATGTATCTTTTGTATTTTTGGTTTTTTGGAGACATTGATGTATTGTGGCTTGAAATGTCCATTAAAGCTTTGTAAAACTCTTATCTTTTGATGATAATGAAATATGATTGCGTTTCTGCTTATGACTTTCAAAGTTTGTACATTGCATTTTCAAGCTTTCAGAGGGGTAAGAATTTGTGTTCCGACTTCTAGGGAAAAACTGTATTGATATTGGCTGAATTAGACAAAGTTGTCTCTTGAAAGTTACAATTTACCTTTCTAGCTTTTAAATGATATAAAGTATGAAATTTTTGGATATTGTAATTGAGAGATATGATCATTATAAGTTAGTAATGTTGCATAGGATGTACATGCAGGACAACTACATTAAATTGAAACTTTAGCCCTTTTAGAAGCAAAAACTTTCTTCAGTTCTGCATAGAAGTTGTAGCCTAGAAGTCTTCTTTGACACTGTCTAAGAATGACCTTAATTTGACATCTCTAGTGAAAGTTATGTCTATTTTTCCAAAATAGGTATGGTAGACGAAAAATGAAGAGTCACGATCGTGACTCTGCAAAAATTTTCAAAAGTCACGATCGTGACCCGCAAGTTCTCACAAACAAGAACATGTTTGATTCTTTTTGCCATAACTTTGTCATCTGACCTCTAAATGACTTGATTTTTAAAGCAATAGCTTCTAACACATTCCTTTATCTCTTTATAAAAATTGGTAGCCTTTGGTGTTTATTTGAAAAAGATTGATGGAAAGAAAGTGAGAGAATAGGTTGGAAGAGCATGAATTGGTTAGGTACATATTTTAGTTTTTTAATCATATCGTCATATATGGGGCTCCTAATGTGATGGTTTTTAGTTCAAAATAAACTAGAGACATGGAGCTACAATTGTTTTGAAGAAATCAATTTGTGATTCTGCTGGCTGATTAATGTGAGCTCCCAATCCTTGTGGGATACGCGTTTAAATGTTACTTAGGATGTCTACCATGTGTCTCACGAGGGCGGGGTGCCCAACATTTTTACTCCTAGCCAAAGCTCATAAAATTCAAGAGATACACCTGCAAAAGAAAATACCGACCATACTTAAAAATGATAGCAGAAAATTAGTAAAACCACTTTCTCAGAAATCAACCAAAGCAGACTGAAGGAGTGCTAAGAAGATCGACACTATAACTATTTAATCTAAGAGCTTGAGCAGAAGAGATTTCTCTCAAGGGAAACTGTTTCACTCTCAACTCACTTGTCTTAGGATAATTTCACTCTAAAATTTGAGGCTATCCTTCTTGCAAGTATACGAGGTAGTTGTAGTTGATTACCCAGGGTTGTCTCCTATAGAGGTGAAATTAGTTCACTTAAAATTAATCTTGAACGAAAATAAAAGAGGATGTAATTCAAAATAGTATATCACTAGTTGTTCAGTGAAGACAATAGAGAAAATCACAAAATAAAACTGACAAGTAACATAACTAATTGGGAGCAAAAATGAATAGATGAATCAAAGTGGAAAGCTCTGGAGAATTAATTTCGCTAATTTAATATATTATGCATGACTAAGGGGAAATGATTTAGTAGTCGTCTTACTAAAATTAACAGATGGGTTCTAAGATTAACTTAAATAATAAACAAAGTCTAACTTTCATATTCAACAAGTTATCATTCGAATTCATTATGGAAACCTGACTATTAATTACCACTTAAGTTAATATATTTCTAATTCTTAACTTAAGAATCTATAGTTTCTCATTCCATATTCAACTTCTTCTTTTGACCCTTCATTTAATACCAAACTGATGTAAAGTTTAATCATGCTATTACATCCATTCATTTCAAAAACTATAGCAATGTATAAGAAAACAACACAGGCCCTCAATCACGCATAATTGACTAAAATAGCTACATTAATCCTCAAGAAAAGGAGATCAGCCCATCATATAAATAACAAGGTTCATCATATTTAAATACATAAACTCCATCTTGATCAATATTAGAGAAGCACTAAAGCAATAAACTAAGTGAATAACTTAAATAAACTATCAAAAGCTAACAGAGTATGAGTTTATCAAACAATGGAGGAGTAAGTTTAGTAAAACAACAAAGAAATAATAAATAGAATAAGCAAACAAGCGTTCAAATGAAAGAGGTGTAATGAGTTCCTACACTCTCAAGCTCTTTGCATTGGCTCTCACCTTCTGCTTCTACTTGGTTCTCAACCAGATGATTAGATGCTCAAATTGTTTCCACCTCTTTGTTGTTCTTCTTCTTTACCTCACCTGTCTGATCTTTGCTTTCTCTCCTTTCTTCTCGGCGTTTTTTCTTTCTTTCTATATTTGTGGCCCAGGTGAGTTTATAGTGTGAAAGATACGCGTGATGTAACACTTCTATTACTCTTTTTGTTTGTATTCTATTTTAGGTATAGGTTTTCGAGCCCTTCTACACATAACACATAATAAGTTGATGAATTAAAGGAAAAATGGGCCATAGGGTTGATAAGTTAAGTCACCCCCTTAAGGGCAATTATCACGGTGGTGACAAGTTAAGTCACCACCATTCTTCTCTTTTCTTATTTTCATGTAAAATTTACACAAAATTTCCCTTCAACCTTGATACAAACTTTGCAAAATAATCTAATTAACATTCATGCAATACTCATACCATTTTCCACTCAATTTATCTCACATTTGGGTAAAAACATAAGGATTTTTATCCAAAATGAAGATATAAAAGAAATTAACAGCAATAAAAACTAGACATAATAGTTGCTCAATAAAATAGTCTTTACTACTACCATCTATTTGATATGGAGGGAAAGAAATAGGCGATTGTACAAAGAACTTGAAACCAAAAAATATTAGATAGAAAATATGATTATTAACTAGGTTCAAGCTACCTTAATTGCAAACTCTAAGCAAGATGCACTTACTCATAACATGAAAGTCACCTAGATGTTATAATTACTTGTGCCTATTATAGAATAGCCTTATAGATTACTTTTGCTAATTTATGGACAAATTTTGTACTATGATTTTTATAGCTTTTGCTATTATTAATACAATATCATTTAATTTAAAAAACATTAATAAAGGCAACAAAACCTTAAATTTAATTGGTAGTTCACTAGTTATTTGAATTATTTGCTTTGTTTTATTATTTGTTTCATTTTCTATTAATTATTTTTATTGAAATCACATTTTGAATACCATAGATAAAGTTAGGCTCAAATTGTTAACCTTGCATAATCCATGTGGTACTAATAACTTTATATAATATAATCACGATTTTTCGATAAATGTAATTTTTAATATTTAAACCTCAATATTTCACAAGAGTACAGGTCGGTCGTATAATATCTAAGGTGTCAATCCCATGTGGAGGGTTAATCTAATCCTAAACTCTAAGGCTAAATCAAATTGCAGAAATTCAATTGTAACTAAGCTAAAACAATAATGCAATTCAATCAACCAATTCAACTTAAGAATTAATCACAAAATATTAACAAATCAGTAAATTGCAATGCATACACCAAGAATCAATATAAGGAACTACCAATTGAGAGAAAGGGGAATTGTTACCTATCTTCAACACGAACCTATTAATTATAAAATGTCATATTATTGGTACTGGACTGTCCTAGGATTGATTGCTCTCTCTCGAGTTATAATCAAAGCCCAAAATTATAAACCCTAACTAGATTATGAAAAATTGCAATTTCTCAATTCACATCTGAAATTTTTCATTAGACTACCTGAACTTATATGAGATCTCTTGTCATATAATTACCAATTTGATTGATTTCTCATTCTTATTAAATTACCTAACTCTCGTTAGCCCAATTTAATTAATTTTCCTCAGTTCACCCTCTCAGTCCATTATCAATTTATGATAATGCAGAATTTAATCATAATGAATCAAATTCACATAAACAACCAAATTTTTATTGAATCAAAGATAAAAATAGCCTAAAGGTGAGTTCAGATAATCCTCAACGTTCATAAATCCTATCTCAACAGCTATTCCAATTCTACATATAGATAAAAATGGAACTACATTGGAAAATAAATCTGAATGGATGATGAAGGTAGCAATGACTGGAAATCTCCTATTCCAGGAAGTACATCGTGTAGGCTTCTTCTCCACTTCTCTCTTCCTTTGTCTCTTTCTTAATCTCTCTATGAACTCTCTCAGGAGTTTCGTGATGGTGGCTGATACAGGAAACTCTCCTCCCTTTTGACTCATTCTTTATATACTTAATGTATTCTAAGCAGCACTATGGTTTTTCTAGGGTTGAAAAGGTACAAAAAATCCCTTGAAACTTGACTTTTTTTAATGTCTCCACTTTTGGCCAATGTAGGCCATGATTATGGGTCATATTTGAGCCTTATTTCATGATCATAAGCCATATCTTGGGCATCTGTCATGTTCATGGCAATTGGGCCCCGATCGTGGGCTACCTCCAATGCCTCTATCATGATCGTGGCATATATGGGCCATGACTGTACGGCATTGTTTTGGCCCAAGTGCCTCTGAAAATTCTCCATTCTTCGATGATGGCCCTAAAACACTAACAAACACATCAAGGTACCTAAAAAACATAATAATTAAGCTCATAAACTTGAACTAACCCATAAAAACACTTAAAAACAATTAATTAACAAACTTACACAATTCTAACCTAAACACATGCCAAACAATTAAGTTAACAATTTAAAACATATCAAACTAAGCCCTAAAACATGATACAATTCACACTTATCAGCATCCCCACACTTAAACGTTTGCTTGTCCTCAAGGAAATAAAACAAAAAAAACAAAGAAATTAGGCAGCATATAATGTAGTAATGAGACAATGGCTTCAACTTCATCAAATAAACTTAATTTTAAACACAACCATTTAAGTCATTTCAAATCATTAACATGTAAACTCCACTTCTTAGGCTCTGAACTAAATATAAATATTAATCTAGACTCAAGTGTTAAATTGTTTACCCTTCTCAATTGCACACACTCATTAATAATTCTTTGGTGATTCAACTCTGTAACTAATCCTAAGTATGTTTTCATGAAAAGTCAACCTATTACAAGTTCAGTAGGTTTTATTAGAAAACACAATTTTATTTTTATGAATATGGACTTAGTCTTTTTATGTAGAGGCAAACATTAGTAATGAATGTCGATCTGGTTCCTCAACTAAATCATTTTTTATTAAGTTGTTTGTTTGGAACGTCACTCTAACCTTTTAACATGAAGGCACACATTTATGATGTGTGCCAATTTGGTTACTCAGCTATATCATGTTCTCAATTGGCTACTAGTTCTATTCATAACCCAAAGACAAGTGGAATAGTTACTTATTTTAAAAATAACAATTTTTAAAATATTTTATTGCCTACCTTGTTGCTTTAGGTGCTTGTTTTCATGAAAAAATACTAGCACAGCTACTTAAGTTAAGAGGCCTCAAATTATGAACGAATGTGACAATTTAGACGGTTACACTTAAACACTAAATCCTAATTATGCTGCATATTTAATCGAAGAACTTGAGTTCACTAATTCTTTACAACATAATAGACCATGTTGAAAATTAAATCAATTTCAATTCATCTAAGCCATTGACACATTCACCGAATTCACAAAACGGAACCTAGCAACTATAATATGCAAAATTCACATTCAAATAAAACATATAACCGTCCCTACACTTGAATAACATATTGTCCTCAATGTGAGAAGATGATAAAAAAAACACACATAAAGATAGAAAAAATATAAATTAAAAATAAAACAAAAATAACAGTGAAAAATAAAAATAAAAATAAAGACTAAATTTGAAAAGAAAGAAAGGGTTTAGGAAAAGATTTATAGTGATGGAGTTGGAGGTGATAGTTGAATGCCCCGAACCTTGAAATAGGATTCTTAAATTAGCATTCAATGCAATATATTTCCCGTCTCTAGTGTCATTGAGTTTGGACCAGAGTTCTCCACAAGTGTATTTGAAAGTACCTTGGTGTCTACAAAGACTGTGTCCAGTACCTTCTTCCAGCCTGGTTCTTCTACATCTTCTTCCTCTTTGAACTCCTCACTGGTCGAATGCCCTTCTTATTGTTGTTAGGCAGTTGAACTTGCTTGACCAGTCCTGCCCTTGACATGTATTTTGGCACTAATATCTCGAAGTTCCATATTATGGGACTTTAGGATTTCATCCCACCGTAGAAGATAATGGTTCATGAACTTAAGACGGCAGACTATAAGTCCATTGCACTAAACTCTACAGTAGTTAGCTATGGACGAAACCAAGTAACCCACTCCTAAATTATTGATCCTCTTCTTCTGAGCAATAATAATTGCATTAAAAATGTGGGTGGTTGTACAAACTAGGATGCTATGATCCATACACCATAACATAAACAGTTCCTTCGTCAAACACTTATTGATTTCTGTTTTGTCAAAAATAGTTTGGCACATGAATTTGTGCACCAACAAGTGTCTGTGGCTCCTAATAATGTTATTGTGTGTGTTTTTAGCATCGAAACGATCCACTATAGATGACTTAGGGAAACCAAAAATTTTGTACAAGGTTTCATCAAGCCTATAAGGTTGTCCCTGCAACTTAAACTATAATTCCCTAAGTTTTTTTGATTCATATTAAAGGGATGTAAATAATTCTAGGAGAAGTTCTTCGTAAACTAGGAATTGAAACTAAATGAACTGAGCCCATTGAATTTTCTCTACTAAACTTTAGACCTTGTCTCACAATTCTAATCCTATCTATAGTTTCAAAATGAAAATACTTTTAAACCATAATTTGTTTATTATGAAGAGAATGAAAACAGGCACCTTCCTCATCCAAGAAGATCAGGAAAGGTGCTCCGTATTCAATTTCCCTATTTCTTTTCCCTCATCCTAAAACTTGGGTTCGCTCAACTGATTGTTCGTGCATTACTATTTGCTTGATGCATGGCATACTAGCTTACTAGTCGGTAGAAGTTGGAAGAAATTTAGAAGTTTGAAATTCGAGTAAAGAGAAGTGAGTGTTTGGAGGATTAAAGTATAAAGAGATAAAGTAAAAATGAAAGTGAGTGAAAAAGTGAAGATAGAAATGAATATATAGGTAATTGGAGGGTAAAATGATAAAATTTGATAATGATAGTTGTGTGTCCTTATTTTTACCCGCCTGAAGCGACGATCGTGGCCTGCCTTGTGTACCACTTATTGACTCTTTATGACCCTTTCACCTCTCTTTGTGTACTTCATTCATCATTAAATTCATATCGAAGTCCTATGCCTTCCTGATTTTATTTAGACATGAAATAATCCTAACTACAGAATTTAACCTTCTAAACAAAACAATCAAGAGAAATAAAATTCCTTAGGTTGCCTCCCTTGTAGCGTTTCTTTTAACATTGATAGCTCGATGCTCTTCTTTTCTCATAATAGTTCAAATGAACAATGCAATTGTAGTGTAGTCACTAATCTCATAATTTACACCTTCCTTGTTATTCTCTTTCTTTTTCCTTCTTCTACGTGACAGTTTCTTTCTGAATGTATTCCTAGGATCCTCAATATCTTCACATTGTCCTCAAGGTTTGGTTTCCTTGATATTAGTTGAAGGAAAAGGAAAACTATTTTCTTTCTTTGAGACTTTGAAGGTTATTTTCTCCTTTCCTACCCTTAGAGTTAATTCACCCTCATCAACGTCAATTATTGAGCGAGCAGTGGTTAGGAACGGTCATTTAAGGACTACATCTTGTCCAATATCCAATATGTAGAACTCTGTGGGAAAGGTAAATTTATCAATTTGTACTTGCACATCGTTAATAATGCCCTTCAATTAATGAATTGTTATGTCAACCATCTTTACTAACATCTTTGTGGGTTTTAACTTCCATAACCCCAACTTTTGACTAAAAATATAGGGTATTATATTAATACTTGCTCCCAAATCCATGAATGGCCTATCTATGTTGACTCTATTAATATTACAGGGAATGTAAAAATCCCCTAGGTCCTCTTTCTTCTATGCTATATTAGGGGTTCCTTCCGCTATGTGCTTCCTAACCTTCTTCTTGATGGATTCCTCTAGTGTGAGCCCCATTTTATGTCGTTTGTTTTGCCCTCAACCTTATTTGATTCAACTTCCTTAAAATTCCTCGTTATCATACTTGAAATTGACTTTCACTGAGTTAGAATAAGGTATGGAATTTCAGGTCGAGATTCCTTAATTGGCTCAATTACAAGCTCACTTGGAAGGAATTCCATAATTGCTTGTCCTTTTCCTTCATCTCCGTCTTCCTTTGTATGTTTAAGTTCCTTTTCCTGGGTCTGAGTGATGGCCATGATCCGTTCCTTTGGGTTAGAATTGATATTACATGGAAGGATTCCTGCATTTTGAGTAGATACTGCCTCCGCTAGTTAACCTACTTGGACTTCCAGATTGTGTATTAAAGAGCCGTGGTTCTTGGTGACTTGCTCAAATTTGCTTTCAAGCCTCCTATGTGCATCCTCCATGCCTCCAATTTTATCTAAAATCTTATCCAACTTGGATTCTATTAAGCTTGGTTTATCTTGTTGGAAGCCTGATTATCCTTGATGTCTGAACTACCTATAACATTGTTTGTCCAAAGGAGGTTAGGGTGATTCTTCCACCTAAAGTTATAGGTGTTGGAATAGGAATTTATACCCCCTCGTCATCCATATTGAGTTTCCATATAATTCATTTGCTCTGGATCGCCTTCCTTCATCAAGTAACAGCCCACCGTATCATGATTCAATTGTCCATAGAGTTACTTAAGTTGCATGGCCTTCATCGGAGCTGAGGTGAAGCCTTTATGTTGTTGAACTATCAAGTCAAGTTATCAATTTTAGCTCACATTTTAGTAATTTGATCAACAGCTACGATTCCTTTTTGTTCTCGAAATGTTGTAGTTTGCCTACTTTGCTCATTCGTCCACAGGCAACTATTACTTGCCATCTCCTCTATTAATTCTTCCTCTTTATCAACTGTCTTCCTCATAAATGATCCTACTAAAGTTGTGTAAATCCTGCTTCTCGTATGTGGGGTTGCTCCATTATAGAATGTCAATAAGAATTACTTGGGTAAGTTATGGTGTTGACACTTCTGTTGGAAATCCTTACATCTTTCATACATCGATTCCTCATCACCTTGCTAGAAGTTGGTATTTCCTTGATGATCTTAGTGGTCTTATTCAGGGGAAAATATTTGTCTAAAAAAGCACGAACTAGCTGGTTCTATGTCATGACATTGGCTAGGTTAAGGGAATGATACCAAGCCTTTGCTCTATCACTAAGGTTAAAAGGGAAAAGCCTAATTTTGACTACATCTTTCGAAATTTGATAGTGCTAAAAGGTATCACAAATTTCAAAGAAGTTCACTATATATGCATTGGGATCTTCGTTTGTTAGTCCATAAAACTGCAAATTCTATTGAAGCATATTTAGGAGGGCTAGTTTAATTTCAAATGAGACTACATGTACAGAAGGCCTAGCTACTCCTTGATTAGCCATATTGAACCTTGGTCTTATGAAGTTTATAAGCATCCATTATTGTCATGCAAGAGCACAATTTCAAAATTAGAAAAGAAAGAACCAAAATTAAAAATTAAAACAAAACTAAATGCCTTAAACTATGGAACTAAACTAATCGCTTCCCCAGCAATGTGTAAGTTTTAATATTTTAAACTCAATATTTTCGCAAGCATATGAGTTGTTCACGTAGTTTTTAAGATGTCGATCCCACCAGAAGTGTTAATCTAATCCTAAACTCTAAGGCCAAAACAAAGTGCAGAAATTTAACTTTAACTAAGCTAAAACAATAATACAATTCAATCAACCAATTCAACTCAAGAATTAATTACTAAATGTTAACAAATCAACAACTTGCAATGCACACACCAAGAATCAACCTAAGGAACTACAAATTGAGAGAAAGGGTAAAATTTTACTTATCTTCAACGCGAACCTAATTAATTATGAAATGTCATAATATCGGTCCTGAACTATCCAAGGGTTGATTACTCTTTTTCAAGTTATAACCAAAAGCCCTAAATAATAAATCCAATCAAATTATGGAAAATTGCAATTTCTCAACTCACAATTTATCCAAATCCTAATTAGATCTGAAGTTTCTAACTAGACTATCGAAACCTATATGAGATCTCTCATTACACAATTACCGATTTGATTGATTTGTCATTCTTATTAAATTAGTTAACTCTTATTAGCCCAATTTAATTATTTTTTATTGGTTCACCCTCTCAATATATTAATGATTTATGAAAATAAAAAAATCAATCGCAATGAATCCAATTCACACAAATAATTGGTTTTTTGTTGAATCAAAGATAAAAATAACTCGAAGGTGAGTTTAAACAATTTTCAACATTCATAAATCCTATCTTGATAGCTACTCTAATTCTATACATAGATTAAAATAGAATTACACTAGAAAATAGATCCACATGGATGATGGAGGCATCAATGACGAGAAACCTCTTATTCTGAGAAGTACTTTGCGTAGGCTTCTTCTCCACATCTCTTTTCCATCATCTCTTTCTCAATCTCTTGATGAACTCTGTCTAGGATTTCATGATGGTGGCTAATGCAAGAAGCTCTCCTCTCTTTTTTCTCATTCTTTATATACTTAATGTGTTCTGGGTAGCCCTAGTGTTTCTCCAGAGGTTCGAAAAATCCCTCAAAACTTGACTTTTTTGAGTGCCTGCACTTTTACCTGACACAAGCCACCATATTTGAGCCTTCTATCAAGATCGTGGTGAATAAGTCCCAATCATGGGTCGTGTCTTGGCCTTCTGTTATGATCATGGCAATTGGGCCATGATTATGAGCTGTCTCCAATGCTTCTATAACAATCGTGGCAGATGGGTAATGATCATGGGCCATTGTTTTGGCCTGAATGTCTCTGAAACTTCTTCGTTCTTCGATATTGTCCCTAAAACACTAACAAACACATCAAGCTAACTCAAAGACTTAATAATTAAGCTCATAAACTTGTGCTAAGCCATAAAAACACATTAACACAATTAATTAACAATCTATCACAATTTTAACCTAAATACATGCTAAACGATTAAGTTAACAATTCAAAACATATAAAAATAAGCCCTAAAATATGATGCAATTTACACTTATCATACTACAAAATTTGATCCATATATATGCGATGTATTGAGGGTTTTTTTCATATATAAAACTTGCTCAATAAGTTTTTAGCATCTTTGTAAAGGATTTAGCATTAAGACATTTAAATTCCTTTAATCTAAGGAATTTTCGCTATTCTTGTGTCCTTATGATTACATGAACACAATAATTACTCAGAGTTTAAACAAAGATTGAAAAGACTATAACCTTTGACATCACAAGATAAGAAAGAGAAATTCAAAGAGCAAGATGCTAATAAGAGATTGAAAGAACAACATTGGAAGAGTTCAATCATGACGACCAACAAAGAAACCTTATGGATTTTATGATTGAAAGGACCCATCCCAAAGTTCCTGTTTTAAAACCCGAATGGAGCCCTCCTAATAACCCCATCGTAGCCCTCCAATCGATATCTAACTCAACAGAAGGGCTCCTGCAAAGCCAAGTCGTTCAACTATTAAAAACATTTTATACTTTAAAAGTTAAAAGTGCAGAAAATAGTGGGAAACTTTTTTTAAATCATTTTATTGTAAATTTTGGCAACATAACGATTACTTCTAACAAATTTTGAAAATCTGTAGAAGACATTTTAAAACACTTCTAATATTTCATATATAATCTCAAGTTTTAGAATGGGAACTCAAGTTCATATCATAAGCAATCTAAAATCTACAATTCTAAACATTTTAAAAACATCATTAAGGATCAAAGCCCCTGTAGTTCATTAAGAAAAAGATACTTACAATCCCACTATTATTTACAAAATCACACTTTTAAACCCTTTTCAAAATAATTTAAAACTATATACAAGCAACTAAGCCAATTTCAAGCAAACACATACATATGAAGGATAAGATAAACATAAAAGCACATGACATTACAACTAATCATATGGTGGAGTCCCAATCACTACAAAACCTATATGCATACCTAAGGTGCTTTGTCTTAAACATAAAAATAAGGGTGATTTAAATGAGCTCAGTAAGTGTAATTAGCTTACGAAAAAAATTTGAACTTTTCTTAACAACATAACTATAATAATTCGAGACAATCAAGCTCATGGTAAAGCATTTGCCATAATAATTTATTCGTGCAACATCAAATCTAGTAATAACATAACATTTTATAAAACATAATTTGATTTTTTTTTCTGAAATACTGTTCCGCTTTTTTGAAATTAAACTCATAGTATACAAGTTTCCATTTTTCTTTTTCATTTTTTCCTTAAATAATAAACAGTGGTGGCGATATGTTTTTTGAAAACTTTATATTGAAAATAAGCCAATTATTAGAATTGGTACTAAATAGTAGCTCTCAAATCACTTTAAAAATAAATAGTGCCAACATTATTATTACATGACTTTTTTTACTCAACATAGCCTACCACTAGTTTCTTGACTATATGGTACACTAGGCCTAAAGTTACAATGTTGGCTCTACATCGCTTACCCGCAACGGATTAACCGCTATTTGCGAAGCTAGATTGGCATCACTTACCTGTAATAACTCACAAAACTGGTTCTACATAGCTTACTCATGAATAATTAACCACTATTTAGGGAGCTAGTTCTACATCACTTACCTGTAATAAGTTAACCACTATAAATATATAGGTATAATAGCCTGTATAAAACCTAACATCGTACTATAGGCAAAAGTGACTCTTACATTTATTTGAATGTAAATCCTAATCATATAAATAT
>JAOQMP010093309.1:0-16090 GCA_027563575.1 Erythroxylum pedicellare
GATTGAATTAAGTTGTCGGCCTTTTATTATATGAGATATAATATGGTCGAAAACTTATTGGGCTTCCATAATTCTAATGAGTTTAGGATTATGATATTCTTATTCCTAATAGGAATAGGGATTAGGGTTTCTCTATAAATAGAGAACTTATGTCTTATTAGACAAGAGACAAAAAACCCTAGCCGCCAAAAAAGAACCTAGTTGTTCATTCTTCTTCCTAGAGAAAAATAGTGCGGCGTTCAAAAAGTGTTTTAGAACGTGCTAGCACACATTAGCCACTGCCCAGATCATTCATCCTCATGTTGATACTGGTTGAGGAGGTTCGCGTACTGCAACGTCTACAAATCTGAAAAACAAATACCAATCTGCCTCAAGAGGTAATTTCTTACATGTTGTAATTTTTGGTTATACTTCTTATTGTGTAGTATGGTCCATTCCACTACGTATTGTGAATACCCGGGCCATAGGTGATCAACACTTAATAGGTACATTAATTCAAAGGTAATAGCTTGGAACACTAAGGGCTTGAATGACCTCAAAAATAGTGGGCAATGGGGGAGTTCTTAAGAGAAAAGCAATCATTCGTATTGGCTTGTTGGAAACAAAGATTAAAGAAGCATTAATGAACAAAGTTATATGGTTTATTCATAAGCAGTCGAAGATTCTATCTAACCATGCTTCTCATAGATTGGAAGAATTTTAGTCTTTTGTAACACCAAATATTTAGAAATAGATAGCACAGAGCAAATAAATCAACATCTTTACATAAAGGATAAATCTTACACTTAAATAAAAATTTTATATAACTTTTTTCTATACATTTAACAATGCATTTCAAAGGAGAAACCTAAGGAAAAATATGGAAAGACTAATATAGAAAATAAAAGGGCCATGGATTGTCCTAAGTGATTGTAGCTACATTCTCTACTCTTATGAAGAAGAAGGCCTAAGAATTTAGCAAGGGAAAAGGCATATGACGAATTCAGAGAATGTCTAAGCAATGTTGGATTGGCAGACCTAAAGCATAGAGGTAATCTCTTCACATGTTGAAACAAATAAGCAGAACAACACCACATTAGGAGAAAACTAGATATAAGGTTCATGAACAAAGAATGGATGATAAAATTCCCCAACAGCTCAGGACATTTTAGTGCTCTAGGTATTTCAGATCACTCTCTAATATAAGTAACAATTGACCCTAATTTTATGAAATTAAAAACACCATTCAAGTTTTTTAACTTCCTCACCAATCAAGAAGAATATGAAAAATTAATTGATAAAGAATTTAGCCAGTTTAAGGATCTGATCCCTTTGGATTGATTATAAGATTAAAGTCAATAAAGGAAGATCCAAAAAGGTTGCACAAAAACCTGTATAGAGAAGGCCTAGATAAAGAAGTGGAAAGGTTAAAATAAGAGCTCAACTAGATTCAAAAGGAATTATATGGGGATCCATAAATGAGCGGCTAAAAACGAAAGATAAATTCAAACTAGCCTAAGATAAAATCAAAGTAGCTTTCTTTCTTTCAGCATTGAAAACCATAACTCCTTACTCCAATAGAAAGCAAGAATCTCATAGATAAAAGTTATAGATGCCAACACTTCCTACTTTTTCAAAAGTATCCAAAGCTAAAGGAACATCAATAAAATGTATGGAATCTTTGATCAAGATGGGAATCCTTGCTACAATCAAGAACAAATAGAATCCATGACCTTCAATTACTTCCTATTCATATTAGTATCAAGCTTCAACTCCTTAATTTCCATCAATTACCTATCCAAATTCATCACCCTTTACTTGTTAACAACCCAAACTAATTCCTTGATTCAACTTGTCACTAACAAAGAAATTAAGGAGGCCCTTTTTAGCCTGAATCTAGACAAAAAACATGGACTCGATGGTTTCAATGATTTATTCTTTAAAAATCCTAGCACATTTTTTAACCTCATGTCATAAAAGTTATCAAGGAATTTTTTAGCTTTAGAAAGCTATTAAAAGAACTCAACAAAACCCACCTCTGTCTCATTTGTAAAATTCCCAGCCTTACCTTCCTTGAAGATTTTAGACCCATATCCTGTTATAACACTCTCTATAAAATCATTTCTAAAATCTTAGCCCTTAGACTGAAATTGATAATGAAAGATCTTATTAAGGTCTCGCAATCTAGTGTTCTTGCGGGTGGGAGAATTGGAGACAACTTTTTGCTAGCATAAGAAATTTCCAAGGACTATCACTCTAAAAAGTTCATTAAAAGATGCACTATGAAAATAGACTTCTCTAAAGATTTTGACACCCTTAATTGGAAATTTCTTCACCATTTTCTTTAGGCTTTTAGATTTCCTCATATTTTTACCAAATGGACACTGTAATACCTAACCACTCCCTCATACTATGTTTTGGTAAATAGGGAAGAAACTTATATATTCAAGGTAGCTAAAGGAGTCAAACAAAGAGACCTTATATCACCTAACATATTTTCCCGAGCAATTAAATTTCTATTAAGAATGATAGAATAATAAATTTCAGAAATGAGCTACTTCAAATATCACTATAAATGCAAGAAGATTAAGATTTTTGTTCTCTTATTTATAGACAACTTGTTACTACTTTATGGTGCTGTCTAAAACTCGATTCATTTGCTAAAGGAACCCATTACAAAATTTACAGAGATGTTATGATTGTCCATCTATAATAATAAAAGCTAGATCTAAATCTCCTTAGTTACTACTTTATTGGACAAAATATTGGTGGAAACCTCTGGTCTCCAATTATCCAAAACCCCTTTCAAATATCTAGGACTACCACCTCCTCTTTTAGATTGACCTACAATGATTTTAAACCTCTATTTGATACTATCTTAATAAAACTAATAGCTGAATGTTAAGATCACTATCTAATGATGGAAGAATCCAAATCATGAACTCCATATTAAACATTAAGCACATATACTAAAGCTCTCATATGGCCTTACCACTTACGTTGATCAAAGATATCGAAAGGATATTGCAAAATTCCCTATAGAGTGTTTTAAGAGACAAAAGAGGTATAAATAAACTTAAATGGAAAAAAGTATGCCTTCTAAGGTCTAAACAAGGTTTTGGTGTTAAATCAATTAGGGCATCAATAATGTTCTACGCCAAGAGGATATCGAGACTATTTCACAATAAAGAATCATTACAGGAAAAATGGATGCATGAGAAATTTATAAAAGGAGCAAATTTCTAGACACCTGAACCTATTTCCAACACTTCTATAATTACTAGACACATCCTAAGCCTAAGAGAAAAGATGAGAGCAATGATGAAACACAAAATTGGGAGTGGAAAATAAACAAGAGTTTGGTTTGATAATTGGGCCAAAGGTGGCCCGTTACATCTTTACCCTTTATACCCCTCCTTATATCATATCTTACTCAGTAATGCAAAGGTAGAGGTGATGATTAAAGATAACTGATGGATGTATGTTGCAAGGGGATTAGAAAGGACAATCCTTAATTTTTCATGATATTCACCAAACCAATCTCTAATAGGTAGAATTGTACTGCTCAATAATCTATCATCCAAGTTTATAACCAAATCTTACAATGCAATTTTTGTGTAGGAAGGAGAAGAGATAAAATGGCATAAAATACTATGCTTCAGGCATCATATACCTAGGTACTCCTTTATCCTTTGGCTTTCAATTAAAAATAGGCTTTTGGAAATAGATAAAATGCCATGGGAAAGCACCAACCTATTCCTTCCTATGCAAAAATAATGGATCAAATTTTATTTCAATTTCAATACTCTAATGTATAGAGAATTTTTTTACATAAATGTGATGTCCATATCTAGTGAAACACCATGAAAGAACTTCTACAATAGGCCCTAACAACTAATCGAACCAGGGGAAGTGATTCAACAATCTTAAAGTTAGTAATAGTAGGGATGGTATATGAGTGTTGGAGAGAAAGGAACTATAGAAAATTTCATAACTCCAAACAGGAAGTCAGAAAAATAACCTACTTCTCAAATACGTGAGGTGATTGGAGTAAAAAATTTACAACATAATTACAACCCCAAATACTGAATCAATTAGGGTTTTTAATCAAATGTAAATATATGCTCTATGCACAAACAAGAGGGTATTAAAAGAATATTCAATTACATGAATAACTAGAGAGAATACCTTAGAAGATTTTATGCTTGAACAATTGCACAATTCTAAGATCTGCAATCCATCATGAATCAAGAAGAAAGATAATAAGGGGAAAAGGAATAAGGAAGAGAAACCGAGAATCAGGGACAAGAGGGGCCATGATTGAATTAGGGATCTTTGGGTAGAATTACTACCAACAAGAGATAAAAAGAATCTACAAACAAAGTTTGATGAGAATTAAACCTAGGCAAGACATAAGAGATAGAATGCTTGAACTAGAATGAGATAGGTTTCTTAGTGAACATCATTATAAAAACTTATCTTTTTTTTAATGTAACACTTGGGTACATTTTGTAAATCCTATAATCTATATCTAATATATATATTCATTTTAACCTTAAAAAAGTTATCACAAATGCAAGAATAAAATAAAAGAAAATTAATTTAATTATGCTTATAAACAACAAAGTAAAGAGTAGGGAAGAGAAACACAAACTAGTTTATAGTGTTTCGATAAATAGTCCTCGCCTATGTCTTAGGACTCATCTTGGATTTCCATTATAATTCTTCTTTTAATACAATCTTTTACTTTGGTAAAGAGGAACGTTTATTTTAATTTTCTTCAAAGTAAAGAGGAACCCTAAATCACTTTTATAAACATAATACAATGATCGCAAACCCAAAAAATGGCTTACAACTCAAACTTGCTCACTTGGATACGTTGATAATCACAAAAGGCTCATACACTCAAAATAAGACAATAAATGCTCAAATGATGGAAAAATACTTAGAAATGTGTGTGGGACACTCAAATACTACTTGATGCTAAAACCAATGAGAAAAGACCTATTTATAATTTTTTGTGATCCAAAATAGTCATTGGAGCCAAGAACTAGTCATTACAACAACTATATTCAATGCACTAGTCGACCAGTATAGCATATTGGTCAACCATTATGCATTTATAGTATTAGATTCACTAGTTGTTAGAACACTAGTTGACTAGTAAATATTGGTCAACCAATACATAAACCAATATTATAACAAACTTTTAATACTTCAAATTTAACAAGGTTACCCTATATTGGTTGACCACTAACCTATATAGGTTAATCAATCATCCCAAAAACATGATTTTAACGCCTCCAATTACTCAAACTCAATTTGATTAATGTCATTATGATTAATAACACTTCCTCAAAAGTTTCTAAAAGATTATTTGAAAGATCAAAAGGTCTAAAGCTTCAATGCCTATTGAGGAATGTAAAGACTCATGCAGGAAAATGAAATTTAATGTTTATGTATACTAAGCCTTTAAGACTATCTAAGAGAATCAAGGTGAGCTTACAATAACTAATATTTGAAATAACCTTAATGCATCTTAATCTTCTTCTTGACTTGATCTTATAGATTGCAAACATCATTTTTTTTCTTTTATAATCCTTTGATACAGTGAGATATTGTTCTCGTATTCCTTCTTATTAACATTAAACTTGTTAATAGTACTCTTGTTTTGTTATCATCAAAACTTTGATTGGAACCTCTTTTAGTTCAACAAGGTAGACGTTAGAAAAGAAGTTCACTGAATTGACCTGATATAAGAATTCTATTTGGAACATTACTTATATATCTATAAAAATTCTCATTGTGATGATTATTTAAGTGAATCTTTGATTTATGATCTGCAAAGTATCCTATAGAGATTATTGTATTTTTATATTACTTATGAAATATACTAATCAATGGTTGCTCAATTAGTAGCCACTGAATATAGTATGAACTCTACGAAGGTAGTTAAGTGATTAATATAAGATTCATTATCCTAAAGTGATGAAAGAGAATATTTTTGTTCTTATTGATTAACGCTTATTCATAAAATACTTAACTAAGGTCGAATGATACTTTGAAAATAATTTTTAAATGTCATTAATAGAGTCAATTACTAGTGATGAAGAATTAATATGATTGGATTCAATTAAAGTACGTCTTAATTCATACCTTATGCCTAATCATAATATTATATGATTAAATTATACAAAAAAATGATGCACAAGAAGTTTACTCATACTTACTTTGATATTTCTAATATTTAGGTGGTCATAACATCAATCTTGATTTATAGATATAAATTATTTAATTAAATAATTAAAGAAAAATTAAATGAGTTTAATTTATTGTATTCCAAATAGGATTTAGTGTTGCAATTTATATTTATTGCTAACATATTTATGAACCTAATAATTCCCATATAAATAATTAATTTAGAAAAAGAAATTTAATCAAGTTGGATTTCATTTTAAAGTTTTCGAAACTTTAGGATTAAATATAAAATATTTGATAAATAATGACTAATATTAAATATTAGATCTTATTGGAGCCTAATTTTTATTTAATTTAGGGTTAATTATAATTCTAATTAAAGTTTAATTAATATTATAATTAATATTATAATTATATGTTAACTAAATTACTAAAAAGTTCAAGTCTAATCATAAAATTGTAATTATATTTTAAGTAGTTATCACTTCTTACTTACCCCTTTTGGGATACTTGTAGAGTTCTCTCAATTTATTCATGTAGATATAGTTAGATATCAGACATTTATGCAATTACACTGATAATGATAAACATATTTCAAAAATTTGTTCCAGGGAAGCTATATGAAAAAGATAAAACTTCATAGTATGACATCTTTTATCACTACAAGAAAAGTAGAAATTAGCGACGGAAAATTACCGACGGATAATAAACCGTTGCCAATCAGCGACGAAAAAGGGCTCTTCATTGCTAAAGTCAATGAGAAAATTTTTGTTTGGCGATGGTTGTAGTCTCCGTCGCTAAAAATGGAGGGAAACCGTCACGCTAAAAATGGAGACTAATTTTAGGGACGATAAAAGTTACTGTCTGTAATTAATATAGGAAATCATCCAATTACTGACGGAATATTCGCAAACCTTCAGAAAACTTGCGTGGAAAATTTCCGCCTACCAACGGTAGCAATATCCGTCACAAAAATTCGAAAATGAGTTTACTGACGAAATTTCGTCCGTAATCTGTCGGTAAAGTGGCTATCGATATCCCATCATCCTTCGTCTAGTTTTGTTTAACTTTTTAATAATAACGAAATGACGTCGTTTGGTGTAACACAATGACATCATTTCGTTATTGCTGAAGGATTAAGGAAATGACGTCGTTTGGTTTAAATATAAACGACATCGTTTCTTTATCGCTGGAAGGCTTTAATAATAAGGAAACGACGTCGTTTCCTTATTGCTGATGGTTTTTAATAATAATGAAACGATGTCATTTGCTTTAAAATCAAACGACGTTGTTTCATAATTGTTGACAGTTTTTAATAATAACGAAATGATGTCGTTTCGTTAATATTAAAACCCTTCAATAGACCCCCCACCCCACCGGACCTGACCTTCCTCCTTCTTCAGATCTGCCTCTGTTCTCCCTCGCGTTCATTGGCATCTTCTCCATTTAAGTGTCGCGTCTTCTCCGACCGTTGCCGCCACCTTCTCCAGTCATGGAGTTGCCCTGTTAGTCAAGGTATGCCGATGTTTCTGCCCTTCAATGTTCTATCGAAATTGATAAAACCATGGTTGATGCTTGTGGTTGATTTATTGTTTGTTTCATGTACAAAATGATGGATGTATAAATGTTTGTGTATGGGATTGAGTTTCTATAGTGAATCAATGAGTATTGGAGAAATTTAGAGGTATACGAATGAAGGAATTTTTTCATTGGAATTTCCTTCTTTTTATGTTGGGTTTATTTTTTATTCCTAAACATGAATTATGGTATCAGTATGCTGATGTTGATGACTGCAAGTAGCTTGGTGCAAACACTTCATCCTTAGTATCCTTGAAAGAATAGTTATAGAATTTCCTAAGCTATAAAGGAAAAAGGTAATACATCATACAAAGGTAAATGAATAGCTATAGTAATGGTAAGTTAGGCATCATACAAATTAAAATTGTTAATAAATATGTTGATATATATAGAATTTATAATTCATAATAATTGTCTTCAATTTATAATTAATATGCACATTTTTTATCTTGGTAGACTACAAATGAAATGTCCCTTCAATTAGGAGAAAATGAAAAGGATTATAGCGTATGATGACATTAATATTAATAAAGAGTTAGATGTTGATAAGGTAGCAGAGCAGGAGTATGGAAAGGTGAAGATAATGTTGTTGAAAAATTTATTGTAAGAGTTTACTTATATTATACCTTAACTTATTTTAGTTGTGGAGAATTAATTACAATAAGGATTACCAAAAAAATTTTAATGGGATGACGAAAAAACTATAGAAGGTTTAGTAGGAGACAAATGATGCAAAGGTGACCAAGCAACAATTCTTATTAAAAAGAAAAGGCATGAAGGAGAAGGTAAGATTAAAGCGTTTAAAGTTTAACCAAGCAACAATTCTTATAAAAATGAACTTGAATTCATATGAAAGTTGTAATGGTAGCTTGAAAACCTTAAATACTATTATATGATTGAAGTTCATGCCATCCTAAATACTTCTCTAAATCTTTCATTTTATCTTAAGCGCTTCACTTTTGCCTAAATCCTTAGAAACTCCTCTTATTATGTAATTGTTAATTCTTAGAAAACTCTATATGACCTTTAGTTTTTTATGAAGGGTTTTAATTGTTAACTTATAGATACCTCCTTAGTACCTCCAATTTTTGTTTGATAATTAAATCCATCTTTAGACTTGCAGTTATTAATTGTTAGAAACATGTCTAAGACATTCAATTTTAATAAAGCCTTAAATACCAGTGTACTATTATAGTTGCTAGTTCATAGACCTATCCAAGACCTTCAATTGTAACCTAAAACCTTTGATATTTATTTAGCTTTGTAATAGCTAATTCCTAGAAACCTCTATATGGTCTTCAAAATTTTTCTTACTTAGGTTTGTAGTTTTTAATTCCCAAAAATTTTCTAGGAACTTTTTTTTTTTGTCTAAAGTCCCATGTACCTCTAAAGGACTTTCAATTTTGTCTAGAACCTAGATATCTCACTAGTTTTGTATTTGTTAATTCTTAAAAGTTTATTTAGGTTCTTTAAATTTTTCCCCAAAAACTCTAAATACCTCTCTAGGTTTGTATTGAATAATTATAAGAAACCCCTTTAGGACCTTCAATATTTATATAAAAATGTAAATATTTCTTTACGTTTTAGATTTTATTTTTCTCTTATTATAATTTTATTTCCTAATCTTGAATTGTTCATTAGGCCTTTTTAGTGTTAATCTTATGTCTTAGATAACTTTTGTCTCATAAGTTTTGTTCTGTCTTAGATACCTTTTAAATTTATGACTTTTATTATTATTTTGAAATCCTATATGCCTCTCTATACATTGTAATTGTTCAATTCTCAATTTTTCTTGGAGACTTTTTATCTTTGTTCCCTACATATTTCTTTAGGCTTTTTAATTTTAATATTGTCCTAATTACATTTTAAGCCTTTTTGTAAATTGTTAGTTACAAATCTTTGATTTCCCTATAGGAAATAACATGCAAAATGAGTAAGGAATGAGAAGTAAATAGCATAAAAAAAAGGGTTGCCATGTTAAAATTGTGAATTGGATTATTATTGATTTTGCGATGTAAATGTGGACTGAATTGAGAATAGACATATAGTTTGGAGATCCAATTTGAGTTGTGGTTATTGGTTGATATAGAAGTGTATTTTTATTGCACGGGGGACCGTTGTTTCAAAAGAGGGATGTCCATTTTATAAGGGAAATTTTGTCGAATTTTCAATAGAGTCCTTGTAAAATGTGACATCACCATTTTTAAATTAAAACAAGAGCTCCTTAGTATTAACTTATGATCTTATTATGGAGGAGACTTATAATTTTGCAAATTGTTGAGGATAACACCTACTGGTTGAATTATTTCAATATAGTTAATGACACTGATTGATTATAATATTTCATGGAACTTGTTTTAATATATCCCACTGTCTAAACTGTGAAGGAATTTGTCCTTGGTTGTAGGAACTCATTTGTTGCCAGTATTTATATTTTGAAGGAGATTGAAGAGAAGCTTTCGCAGGTATTCAAATGACATTCTTTTTCTTTTATACTTAGTTCAGGTAAGTGATTTTGTTTTTTACTATGCTTTTGTGAACTTGGTTCAATTTGGGTATATGTTTACGGTAAGAACTTCCCATTTGGACTTCCTACATTTGTAATTGATATGACCTACACGATGTGAAACTTGTTTGTGGTATTAACTTCGGTTTTCATTGAAATAATATAAGATGAGTTTGACTTATATTATAGTTCCAATTACCTTAATATGTCAATCTGTTATTTCTTTGATTTTTATTCTGTCCTGATTAGCTTCTTTCTACTTTTCATGTCAAAAATTTGTACACGCATCTTTTAAAAACTAGCTATATGTTAAAACAATATATTAAAATAAGTATTCATATTTTTTTGAATACTTATTATATTTGGCACGAGTATATATTTAATATAGGACTATTAATATTAATAATCTTTTCACATATATGATTACAAACATATATGTTTGATTTTTAAGATAGGTTCATTTTTTAGATTTGAACCTATAAACCTTAACCCATAACCTGTGATGATTGCTTCTGTGAGGCTTATCGATGAAAACTACGAGGAGCTTAGGAGTGACAACAAGAATTTGTTGTCTTGAATGACAAGTTTTATCATAGATGTGAAGTAATATTTAGAAAAACTAGCTGGTATTAACTCATGATTTACTGTTTTAAATTAACAGTTCTGTAGCAATGAGTTATATTGATAGATCTTGGTTGTATAGATGGGTAATAGCTCATGGTTACATTAATCTTGAATTTATTGCCGGAGTTGAAGCTTTTATTCATTATGGATGTTCTCAACCTACATATATGAATGGGCCAAAGATTAGATGTCTATGTAAAAAGTGCAAACACAAATGTTTCCTTCCTATTGATGAAGTTAATAGGCATTTGCTGAGAAAAAGATTTGTCCAATTATTTTGAGTGCACACTACATGGGGACCCCAACATTTGTAGCACCTCAAAGGGTAATCAAGCATAATCGTTTGTCAACTTCAGTGAGTTTGAAGGGGGGGATTCCATTTAGAACAAATTATGAGGATGCAATTGAAAATCTATACATTCAAATGGTCTATGATGCAAGCTGTAATACCTTTGAAGAAAATATGGAAAATCTTGAAGAACCTAACCCACAAGCAAAATAATTTTTTGACTTACTACATTCAGCAGACCAAGAGTTATGACCAAATTGTGAGAAAATGAATCAATTGTCTTCAATTGTTCGAATATTGAACAAAAAGTCTAAAGGGTATGTTTCAGACTGTAGTTTTGATAAAATTCTTGAGTGGTATAATGAATCATTACCTCTTCATCATACAATGGTTGATAGTTTTTACAATATGAAGAAACTGATTAGGGGTCTTGGTTTGCCTATTGAGAAGATTGATTGTTGCAAATTGGGATGTATGTTGTATTGGGGAGATAATGTGGAATTACAAGAATGCAAATTTTATGGTCAACCAAGGTTTAAGTCTAGAAAGCGTTCAATGAAACAGAAATTAGTACCCTGGAAGCGGATGTACTATTTCCCGTTAACTCCGAGATTTCAAAGACTATATACTTATGATGCTACTGCATTTCACATAAGATGTCATAATGAACACAAACAGAAAGACGAAATTATGAGTCATCCTTCAGATGCACTGGCATGGAAACATTTCAATGACACCCATCTGGAGTTTGTAGCTGAAAGTCGTAATATAAGGTTGGGATTGTCGATCGATAGATTTTAACCTTTTGGTCAATCCAGCCAGCAATATTCATCATGGTCAATCATAATAACTCCTTATAATTTGCCTCCATGGATGTGTATGAAGGACACATATATGTTCTTGACAGTGATTATGCCAGGCCCTTCAAATCCGAAGTATAAAATTGATGTTTTCTTACAACCATTGATATCAGAATTGCAGCCTCTTTGGGAATATGGTGTTCAGACATATGACGTGTCTCTGAAACAGAATCTTTTGTTAAGAGCAGCATTGATGTGGACCATTAGTGATTTTTCGGCATATGCCATGTTGTCTGGATGGAGCACAGTAGGAAAACTGGCTTGTTCATATTGTAGAAACGATTCTGATGCCTTTTATCTGCCAAACGTGGGCAAAGTGTGTTAGTTTGACAATCACAAGAAGTTTCTTCCTCTAGATCATCCATTTAGACGCAATAAACAAAAATTCATTAAGAATAGGATGGTAAAAACACCTCCTCCTCCTTACAAATCTAGTGAATAGATTTTTCTAGAGCTTGATGAATTAGGCTTGCTAAAAGTTACAAAATTTGAGGCTGATGAAGTTAATAGAAGCATTAATCAAAACTTTGGTTGGACAAAATGAAGTGTCTTTTGGGATTTACCATATTAGAAAACTAATTTGATACGTCATATTCTAGATGTGATGCATATTGAAAAGAATTTTTTTGACAATTTGTTCAATATCATAATGAACATTGAAGGGAGGACAAAAGACAATGCAAAATTACAAACATATTTGTAACTTTTTTGTAGAAGGAATCAATTACATAAGGATCTTCGCACCGGTAAATATCCGAAAGCATGTTACACTTTAGACAAAAAACAAAAGAAAATATTATGTGAATGGTTGAAAAGTCTAAAGTTTCCTGATGGTTATGTTTCAAACTTGGCAAGGTGTGTAGACATGAGGAAGTACAAATTATTTGGGTTAAAAAGTCATGATTGTCCTGTGTTTATGCAAAGGCTAATTCTAATCTCATTTCGAGAGTTGCTACCGAATAAGGTTTGGGAAGTGATAACAGAAATAAGTTTGTTTTCTAAAAGTTTATCATCATCCGAAATCGACTTCACTGAAATGGAAGTACTAGAAATAGAGATCCCAGTAATTTTGTGCAAGTTAGAAGGAATTCTTCCTCTAAGCTTCTTTGATTGTATGGAGCATTTACTTGTGCATTTAGCACACGAGGCAAAACTAGCTAGTCTAGTTTAATATCGATGGATGTATCCGTTTGAGAGGTAAATCAAATTCAACTTATTGTAATTGAAGTTGTAACATGTTTTAACTATAAAATTGAAATAAACATATTGTCTAATATAGCTATTTGCATCACTTGAAAAAAAATGTCAAAAACAAAGCTAGAGTTAAAGGTTCGATATATAATGCTTATTTAGTAGAGGAAGCTAGTAAATTTTGTGGATATTATTTTGAGCCACATGTTCACACAAGAGAAAGAAAAGTTCCTTGTAATGACCATAGGGAAGGAACGAGTGATTCTGATGGTAACTTATCCATTTTTACATATTCTAGGCGAGCATATGGATGTGAAACAAGAAGAATATTAACAGAGCAAGAAATTGAGGCTGCCTATGGTTACATTTTAATGAACTGTCCAGAGGTTCAACCTTTCATACAGTAAGTTGAACATGTTAATGTCAGTTTTCAAATTTTGTCTTGTTCATAACTAAAATACATAATAATGTATTTAGATTGTACGAGGCATTGTTATGCGAGATCATGCCAGACATCACATAAGATGAAGTAAATAATGAGGTTGGAAGACAGTTTGCATGATGGTTCGAGAGATATGTAAGTTTCCACTTACAAATATTCTCATAATTGAATTATAAGATTTAAGTGTTTAAATAACATTATACTCATTGAGATGATAATTTCTTTTTATGTAGGCCTTAGAAAATCTAATAGAGAACAAGTTCACTTGTGATCTTGCTAAGGGACCTCTATGAATTGTTAAATCGTATCCGGTGTATTTCATTAATGGATACAAATATCATACAGAATATCACGGTCATAGCATGACAATAATAAATAGTGGTGTTTCCATACAGGAAGAATCGATGGATTACTACGGTAAAATTATTGAGATACTTGAAGTTGAGTACCTTGCATTGCCAATTAAGCGAAATGTGATATTTAGGTATGATTGGTTTGACCTAACTCTAAATGTTGAAACAAAAGTGCGTAGCTGATATAATCTTGTTGAAATCAACAACCGAAGAAGATTGAGAAAATTTGAACCTTTCGTGTTGGCTATGCAAGCGAAATAGGTTTATTATGTCTCTTTTCCTAGCTTACAATGAGATAGGTCAGATTGGTTGGCAGTTTGCAAAGTTAAACCTAAAGGTTTTTTTCAATCACATGGAAAAGGAGAAAAGAGAATTGAAAGTGAAGCATTTCAGGAAGATGCTTATTATAGAAATGCATCTGTCACATATGCTGATAATGAACCTTTGAATGATCCATCTAATGAATACGTTGAAATTTCATCTGAAGAGGAGGACGAGGGTCAGATATCTAAAGAAAAGCCAAATTTTGATTCTTATTCTTCAGAAAATGAAGAAGATTGTGATTACAATTAAATTATGATAGCGATTAATTTGTGTTTGTATTTGAATATTTTATTCAACAAAGAATATCATTTCAAACTTTTCAATATGTTGTTTCAAATATTTAATTCAAATTCTTAATCAAGGAATGTCGACATAGCATCTGGTTCTAGATGGTAGTAATTCATTCCGCTGGGAGGAATGTGGCAAAATTATCCTTGCCGAAGGAATAAACAATGCAGCAACAATCTCCACTTCTTTAAGTAATGATCGTTTGCCTTCCATGGCCGATCTTCTGCTTCAAGGTGTATATTATCATCTTAACAATGTCACTTTCCTTATTATGTACATCTCATTTCTTTTTATGAAGCTATTATTATGAAGCTATTATATATATTCATATTTGATGGTTTATACTACATGTTGTTTAAAACTTGCTTGAATCTCGAAGATGACATGTATGCCGAAGGAAACGAGAGCAATGACACAAAGGTCAATAAAGGATTAGGGAATTCAGTTGATGTGGAAATGTTGGAAATTCCACAGAGCTCGTCTGGACATTCACGTACGTATGAGTTTTCAGGATAGGTTCGTTTAACAAGTATCAAGCCTGACAATATGTAAGTTCCATACTAATTGTGTTGTAGGTAAACCATTTCGTACCGTTTCATTTACAAGTTTAGCAATAGCGGAATCGCTGATGCAAGAAGGTATTCAAAACCTTACACGTGAGGGAAGAACTTTCATTGTTTCCATTGGTGCATTCAAACATGCCAGGAACCTTCTCGAGAATCCAGCCATTGGAGACTTATTTACTTTTACCGACTCTCATGTCACTTTGAATTCAAGAAAATAATTATATCATTGTGATTTATCTCTGCAATACACTAGACTCAGCTTTAAACAAATTATATTATTGTTCTATCACTGTCACAATTATTCTAATTATTGAATTCAAAGTTTGTACTTCAATATGAAATTCAACAAATCGCCTTATTTCCTTTTACATATATTGTGTAAAATATTGGATTCAAATTCAAATTCTTATATTTCTACAAATTTCAATAAAAAAAGAATTTCATGCAGAATTATGGGACCAAAGAGACAATATGATGTAATGCGGTCCAAGCTCAGAGGCATATTTGGAGGGCCTTACTGTGAAGGTGGATCATCACAATCTCTAGCTGCAACTGAATCACCACCTCCACCTCCAGGGCCTACAGTTGTAGATGAAGCATCACTCACTGCTTCTGATGCTTCACCATCCACCACGCATACATCATCCACTACCCCTATAGCGGATGAAACAAACGATCGCCAGCTTGGAACTGAGGGATATGATGGAAGAAAGTATATAAAAAATAGTTAATAATCTGTAAGTGAAATCGCATGAAACCAAAGTTATGAATACCGTACCGGGTTCGGTACCGGATTGAGCTCTGGAACGGAACTATACCGATATCGGTCGGTACCGGGTACCGTTTCGGAGAATTTTTTAAAATTATGAACTAGTCCCTAAAATTTTTAAAA
>JAOQMP010093345.1:0-16087 GCA_027563575.1 Erythroxylum pedicellare
GATTTCCAAATGCTCGATTCAAGGGGTATCGGACATTGGATGAAGCACAAACTGCTTATGCCATGGACTCATACAGGCCGACTCATCGCAATGTACCCATAGTCCCAACCGCCAATGCACCGTCCTCTACGTCGACTCCAGTCGCACGACCAACAAATGAACAAGTCAATGAAGTTGTAACTTTGCACACAAACATGGGATGGGGTCAAGGATTTTTACTCGTAGCCATTGGTGTCATTCTGGGATTTGTTGTTAAGGACATAATTAACAAATTCTAAGGCTTTCATGTGTATTGAACCAATTATGTAACTAGTTGTATGAATGCTTCGGATTTTTTTTTCTAACCTTTATTGTAATTAATTTATGAATGTTTTGATGTTTTATTTGAATGTGTGTTCAACCTACTATCTAATTAATTCCATGAACGGTTAGCATTTTAATTCCAATGTATGCTTACCTTATTCTTACTAATTTTGTATTGATTGCCATTCAGATTAATATTAGCATTAATGTTATTTCTATTATTATAATTATCAATATTATGAGAAATAATTTCTTCTTATCATTATCATTATTATTCTTATTATTATTAGTATTATACATTTTGTTGTTATTATTATTATTATTAATTTTGTTATTATATTTAAATGTGTAGTCATGAGAGACCTAAAGTTATGAATACCGATCTGCAAATTATTATTATTATCATTAAAAATCTATACATCAATAATTACATAAATAACAACCTAATCTCTAATTAAGTCCATGAACGGTTCTAAGTTTAATTCCAATGTATGCTGCCTTTATTGTTAATAATTATGTATCCATATTCATTCATATTAATATTAGCATTAATGTTATTTCTATTATTATTATTATTATCAATATTATTATCATTAATTTCTTATTATCATTATTATTATTAACAATATTATTACTGGATTATTAACAATATCATTATTATTATTATTATTATGGATTATTACTGTTAGGCTTATATTATTCGATATTTCATTTTCAATTTGTAATTGTTCTTATTTGTTAACTTTTTTCAACTAACAAAAATAGTTCGTCATGAAATTGTCAATTCATTACATATTTCTCATCATATTAAAGACCAGGGGCATTTTTGTCATTGTCACCATTTTCCCGTTCTGTCCACTGCAACCAAACACGTTCTGTCATCGAGACGGAGACACAAATTTCTGTTCCGTCCACCACAACCAAACACTTCACTGTCTCCAATTCTTGTTCCGTTCCGTCCTGTTCCGTTCCGTCTACAGCTACCGGAGACAGCAACCATACGCAGCCTTAAGATTGAGGTGACTAATAATCCTTTTCAGTATGACTTTAACTTTCCACGTTTTGAATTAAAAAGTTTGTAGGAAAACTAGCTTCAGTACTATATTGTTTTAATTTTGTTATTGGGTATTTCAAAGTTTTGTCGTTTCTTATTGGATTTGCTTCATTCTTTTAATATGAAAGTTCTGATGTTAAATCTACATCACTATTTGTTAAAAAAATACATTTTGCTTAGAATTTTAGTAACATACTTTGTATGAATTAAATTGTGTACCATCTTTTTTATCCATATGAATCAATTTGGTATGCTTATACACATATCTCTGATATTTTGAATCGAACCTAAAGGATCAAAGAGAAAGATTTAGAATTTATATGTATTGTTAATATTTTGATAAGAATTTTGTAATATCTATATCGAAAATCGAATTGAAATATATCGAATTGGATTGGACTAAAAGAAGTATATTATATGTATTATTACATGATTTATTTTAATATTTTGCAAATTTAAATTTCATTAAGTCTGTATATTTAAATCTAATTCTTTTATTTGAATTTAAGGTTAGTAATTTTTAGACTTCAAATTAAAGATGTAGATAAATTATACTACCTTTTTAAAAATTAATTAAAAATTTTGAAAGAAGAGAAAATTAAAGTTAAATTGAAGGTCTGTTTTTTTAATTCTTTGTAGCATATACTATACATTTCTTTTTCTTTAACAAAGTTGACAATTCCTTTTAAAACCAAATCAATTTCTATCTATTCATTATTTGCTCCTCAAATACTACTTGTTATTATACTTATTTTGATTCAATAATTATAGGTATAACTACCTTTTTACATTCTGTAATTATGTTTGGTCAAATGTTGTCTAGATATTATATGTGCATGTATGATATTATCTAGTGACTTCATCTCTCCAAGAGTTTTGTAATGATGATGGTCACTTACATTATATTTGGTCCATTTTAGTAAATGTATTAGTTACATTGTTGCCTATCGTCATTTATCATATATGAGAATAAAACATGACAAAATTTTTAAATTTGAGGGCTTTCCCAAACAAATTTTGTGTGTACCTTCTTACCTATCAATTTGTACTAACAATGATTAATAATACAGTAATGACACTGAAGTGTCCCAAAGTGTTGTTTATATCTAAATATGATGGTGTTATAAATTTGTTTGATTCAATCATTAACATAAAGCATTTGTAATATTTTAATATTTCAATTGATTTTGATTTTATATTGTAGTTTCATATTGTAATATATTTTAACTTTTACCTCTCTTCTTTATCATAACTCACTAGTTTGTAGACATGCTCCCTTTACTTTCTTCCTCTTTAAGCCCTTCTCTACAAACTCACTAGATTTCATTTACGAGTTTTCCTCTTCTTCATCCTTGCCTCCTTCCTTAAGTTTTTTGTCCTTCTTGTTTCTTTCTTTCCTTCTCTTTAATTCTTGTCTAGTGTTTGTTTTATCTTGTAATACTTCTAATTTTTCTCATCCTTCAATGTTTCAATCTCCCATCTTTATTTTCATCTACTTCATCCTATTTTAATACTCTCCCTTTCTGGTTACTTCATCCTTCTTTAAGTTTAGCATATTTCCTTACGTTCATTCTTTCCTTTTCCCATTAAATTTTCTTACTGTATTGAGAACCATTTTTTAAAAACTTTTTCTGGCCTCGGTGCTTTTTTAAGCTATGTCTTCTTTTTTTAGTTGATTGCCCTTAAGTTCTTGATAAACCAGGCAAACTTTCATTCCCTAACACTTGCTTCACCATCGTTCCCCAAGCTTGCTAGTCCTATCCCTACTCCCCATACTTCCTTCTTCCCACCTTCAGCAACTATTTCCCTTAACACTATCTCTAAGTCCCCTTTTTCTACTACTCTTTTACAGAATCCTTGCTCTAAAGGTGTTAGCTCTTTCTATTTAGCAAGCTTCTTAGCTTTTTACCCTCCCATTAGGACCCATTACGACCTCCTCCCACCACTCAGTCAGGCTTCTCTTAGGGCCTAAACCACAAACTCAACTAGAAGCAAGTGATGGGAGACTCACCTTAAATCAAGATTCACTATTGGCCTCCCTCTTCCTTAAAAGGAAACTTCCTTATAACTCCCCCTTTAAAGGTTCTCAAAAAAGGTGTAACGCCCATATACCCCCTCGAAGGATATGCAGATGCTACACATACCATACCAACAAAACATATCATACCAACAAATCCAAGCATTCTTAGAAACTCAAGCACCATACATTACATTTCAATATGTCGTAAACATATTATATGCCTTCAAGTCCAAATGTCTTCTTGTTTATAAATATTACAAACCATATGTGCAAAATAAAAACTATCTCATCTTACTGTGTACAAGTTAGTAACATCAACAAACTGAACATTATTCACAACAAAACACAATCTTTATTGGCCACTGCGGTTGTCTTTATCTCAGTCTTTATACCCTTCTATCTGAACCTGAACCTACACGGGGGCAAATCTACCGTGCTAAGCATATAGCTTAGTGGGGAATAACTAAATAGGATACGTAATGAAATCTGTCTCTAAACATTCACATATTGAAAAGCAATCCAAATATCATGAATCACAAAGCATAATATAACATAGTAGAACATAATATATATTTATTCTAGAGCATAACTCACCACTATCATAATTCAAACACAATGTATTTCATAACTGAAAATAATTTATCAATATAGAATATTTCTCATGTTGAAGCAAATCATTTAAGTCTCATTTTAGAATGTTCAAATGTCAAAACTAAATATTAGAATAGGGTGTAAACCCTTCATATCTATCAGTACACAAAACAAGATAGACTATTAATCCGTTTTATAGAAGTAGGTAACGGGAATAATACAGGAGATACTATAAACGGTATCATAGAATAAAAGAGACTTATGCCTTAATAATAGGAACAACAAAGTGTCAGTAACAGGAGACACCGAAGTGTTAGTAATAAGAGATACCAAAGTGTCACAGGAGCAGCTGCAAGCCCTTCTAAGCATGCCTATTTGCCATCAAATAGGACATAACAGTCAAGTTCATTTCATAATCCTAACATATTGAAAAAAATTTAGCTCTTTTCAACTTGACATAATCTTAGATTCCAAACAAACTAAGATGTCATACAATATCCAAACACTCATTCATTCATATAACATCTCCAAAATTCCAGACCTAAACATTTGGTAAACATCAATTCACTCTTAATGATTCCATATGACAATTAAACTCAGTGAAGAGTAAGGGCAATGTGTGAGGAGTTTTTGGTCCAAATTTCAAGTCAATCGGAGGTCCAGAGAAGAAGTTATGATTAAAACAGTGAAGGATGTTCAAAGCTGCCAAACAATAGAATACATCCACTGTCACAATCGTGCTTGTGCAACGATTGTGCACTTCTAACTGATCCTCGTATGTCACGATCGTGCTTTTGTATGATCATGCAATCCCTTCATGACCCCTTAGAGTCACTATCATGCTTGTGCACAATCATGCACTACCGTTTATTCCAACTCTTCTTAAAACAAACTTTCGAGTCAATTTTACACGGTAATTTTGACAATGAAAATGAAGTATTTAGGCAAAACATTCTTCTGAAAAAATGTTCCTTTATGTCTTAAGTTTCTAATGACATCAACTTTATTCAATTTGGTTTAGTATTTTGAAAGTTATACCCAAAATACTACATATTGTCCTCAAACAGTGATAGAATCCAAAAACTCAAATTCAAGCCAAAATTTGACACTCTCAATGACAAAAATCAAATTCGACTCCTTCATGAAAGTTGTAGATATATGTATATAGTTTAATCTTCATTTAAATTCATCCCATTTTGATACTTACAGGTCAAGATATAGCCAAAATACCATCTAGTGGAACTACTCTTTCTAGCCAGTATCTAACATGTATCTACACTCAATTCTTTCTTAATTCAGTACACATTTGATCCATTTCAAATATAAAAAAAATACATGTTATAACAGGATACCAAATTTATAATTCCTTTACCTCACTAAAATTCAAATTCAACTCCAAGAATCCAACTAAACCAAGCTTCCAAACAACCAGTACAAACCAAAGTTTAATGTGTAACTTTTAGCTTTAACATAACAATCGTATGGAAAATTAGTAGAACCTTTTTCTAGATTAAGTAGCTTATCAAAAATTCAAGTGATGAACAACCTAAAGTCTAGCAAAAATTCCAAAAGTTAGAGAGAAAATGGGAGGGGTTTTGGTGGAGAGAAGAAAACAAAGTGAAGAAAGAACAAAACAGAAAATCTTTCCAGCAGAAACTTACTTCATCACCATCTAGGTGTCACTCCCACCATAAGGCATATGTCTTCTTTGCATGTGTCACATATGTCCTACACTTAAGCTACCATTTGTCACACTTCCATTAAACCATTTGTCACTTAATTAATGCTGCCAAATGCCACAATTTAATTAGGCCACTTATCACTTTATTAACAATGTCGTTTGTCACATTCTTGCCAAGCCATTTGTCACACAATGGATGATGCCAAATGTCAATGCATTAGCTATGCCAAAAATCACTAATTCCTAAGCTTAGTCATTTTAATTTCCATGTACCAACTTAACTTGTCACTTGATAATTTCGTAATCCAAATATACTTTTAAATACCTTAATTCTCTAATGGTATCAATTAATTCCAATTTACTAACTATAGTCCACTTGATCAAAAATTGAAGTACTATGTCTTTAATATTCTAATCATAGCACAATTCTAACTCCTATCACACATGTACTTTCATAAACATGTATTATTTCAACTAGGGTATATTTTGGGGCCTTACAAAAAATGTAAAGGAATAGAAACAAATTCCCCTTCGGTTACCTCCCAAATAGAGTCATTGTTTATTATCGTTGTCTCAACTTCATGTTTTCTTCCTCATGTGATAAAATTTTAATATTCAGGTGTCACCACTTTAACTTTCTTTACTTGAAATTCTTTAAGATAAGGATTGAATTGATGACCACTCATCTTTTATATCTTCCCTTTTTTCAAACTTTTAATCTTTACTGCATTGTAGGGAGAAACATTAGTAACCAACAAAGGATCAATGCAATAAGGACTTAACTTATATGGAAATAGTTTATATATAGAACAATAAAGAAGCAAATTTTGACTAACAATAAAGCCTTTTCCTCTAGACATAGTAATCTTTCTTCTTCTCTTTAGTTGAAACTGCTTCTAGTTTATTTTTACACCTCCGCTTACATTCTTCTTGTGTTAAAGAATTAATCAAATTAATCGCCAAAAACAAAATGACCATCTTAGGGGTGCTTCACGACTTTAAAAATATTGAAACGAACAGCTTCCCCATCAAATTCCATTATAAGGGTCCCTTTAGAAACATCTATCTTAGTTTGGGATGTGTAAAGGAATGGTCTCCCTAATAAGATAGGTACAGAATTAAGGGAAATACGATTGTCCATATCCACCACATAAAAATTTATAGGAAATGTCAGTTTATTCACTTGTACAAATACATTCTCAATCACCCCATCTAGGTAGGTATTAATGTGATTCACTAATCATACGATAACACTTATTTCTTTTAAAGGGCATAGATTTAAAGAAGAATTAAGGGAATAGGTGTTGTGCCCAAAATAAGCTATAAAAATACCTAAACTATCTTACTCGCAAGTATACGAGGTAGTTGTAGTTGATTCCCCCAGAGTCATCTCCCACGAAAGTCAAATTGGTCCACTTATAAACAAAAATAAAAATAAATGTAATCCTAAACATTCTATCCCGATTTGTTGAGTAAAGGCTTTAAAGGAAATAACAAAATTAAACTGAAATGTAAACGGAATTAACTAGGAGAAAAAACGGATAGATTAATCGAAGTAGAATACTCTTGAGAATTAATTTCATTATTTTAATCTGCTATGCATGACTAAGGGGAAATGATTGAGTTGTCGTCTTAAATTAACAGTTGGGTTCTAAGATCAACTCAAATAATAAACTAAGTCTAACTTCCGTATACAACAAGTTATCATCCGAATTAATTATGGAAACCCTACTATTAATTACCACTTAAGTTAATATATTTCTAATTCTTAACGTAAGCGTCTATAGTTTCTTGTTCCATATTAAACTTCTTCTCTCAATCCTTTGTTTAATACTAAATGATGCAACATTTGATTTTGCCATTACATCCGTTTAGTCCAAAAACTATAGCAAACATAATATGGATTGAGATGAAGCTCTTCTCAACTTCCATTCTCCATCTTCTTTCTCTCTATTTGTTATGTTCCCCGAATGAGTATGTGGTGTGAAAGATGTGTTGATGGAACAAATGATTATGTCCAGTGTCAAATGTGTCGCCACCCTCAATTCCCCTTCTATTTTTAGTATGACTCTAGGTTTAGGTTTCGAGTCATCCCTCCTATACATGACATGTAATAAGTTGATCAACTAAAGGACATGAACTTTCCCTTCAACCTTTATGCAAAATTCATAAAAATAATCCAATTAACACTCATGCAATATTCACACCATTTCCACTCAATTTATCTTACATTTGGATAAAAACATAAGGATTTGCAACCAAAATCAAGATATAAAGGCAATTAAAAGCAATAGAAACTCGATATAACAATAAGGCATAATATTAATTGATGCTCTTAAATCTAACATGACCTATTTAATCATGGTGTTACCAATTTAACAAGGAATTATGAACATGAATGGATCCTTACACTTAGGTAGTATTTTCTTTTGAAAGACCACATAAACATGTTTACTCATCTTGATCATTTCATTACCGTTTAATTTCCACTTATTGGTGCACAATTCCTTTAAAAATTTTACGCACATTAGCACCCACTTGATCACATCTGGCAATGGTATGTTTAGTTCAACCTTGCAAAAAGTTTCCCAGGTCTCTTATCCTTGTTCTCCTTGTTTGACTGTACTAACCTACTAAGGAAAGGTGGAGGGTTAGTCTTAATAGTAATTAGGTATTCGACATTTACCTTTAAGGTAGATGAGGTATCCCTTTCTTCCTTAAGCTCCTTCTTAATTTCTTCTTAACTAGTTATCCTTTATGTGGTCATCTTTAGGCCTTCAAGATTCCTAACACTCCTGAAGGTGATTGTACTAACATTCTTTAGATTTATCTTAGGATGTGATGGCAGTTGTCCTCCTCTTTGGGCTTTTAAATGGTTGATAGCTACCACCATTTAGCTCACCTGATTCTCCAAGTTTTGAATGTTAAACCTTATCTCCTACAATTTATATTTGGTCTCATACTAAAATTGTTGCACATTTAATAGGAATTCGAAAGTGTTAATAGTAAGAGATTTAACCATATCTTTCAATGACATACCTGAGTTAGAGGAGACTTATGGTCTTAGTTAAAATTGTTATGCATCCTATGACCTATTTTGGAAATATTTATCATACCTATTCCCTCTATAACTTAGGTTTAGGTGATCTCTCTAATTTGGGCTATAGGTTTAAGAATATGATTGTACTATTAGGAAAATTTTTCTCTTACAATATTAATATACTCTATATTTGTAACATCCATATATCCCCTAGGAGAATATGCAAATGTCACACAAAACAAAACTAAATCATATCGACCATACTAAAGCATTCTAAAAAACTCGAGCAACATACATTACCTTTCATTAAATTTTGTTTTTAAACAAAACATATTAAACATATTGTACTTAAAAACAAAACATATTAAACATATTGTACTTAGCCAAATACATGTCATAATTTCAAAAGCCAACCTGTATAAAGGTTTTTACAAATCATTTACAGGATATTACAAACCTTATCCAAAAATATATAAAATGTCTCATTACATTGAAATACATCTCAAACATAAACACAAACAAAGACTCAAACAAAACAACTTCCAAAACAAAACACATTCTTCTTGGCCACTGTGCTTGTCTTTGTCCCAATCTTCAAATCTTCTTATTAAAACCTACACGGAGGCAAAACCATCGTGTTATGTATAAAGCTTAGTTGGGAATAACTAAATATAATGCATAATGGTGCCTGTTTCTAACAGTTGTTTAACATTCATATATACAGATGACAGATCATATCACAACAATCTTTAATGGTTCATACTAAAGAGTAATCCAAACATTATGTCTCAGAAAAATATGATTCATCAATACAGAATATTCTTGCATCAGAACAAAACTTATAAATATCATAACATAATGTACAAGTATCAAAAATGAATATCATAATAGGATATAATCCTTTCAAATCAAAAAGATGACTTGTATTAGATCAGAATATGTTCTGTATCAAATAAGAGCTTATCTTGTATCAGATCGAAACTTGTTTATATCAAAACTGAACATATATCATAATACAAAACAAGTTAGTTTACTAATCCTTTTTACAAAAGCGGGTAATGGGATCAGTACAAAAAATAACTATGTTTGGTATCTCAAAAACAGAAGAGACTTAAGTCTTTGAAACAGAAAACACAAAAGTGTCTAAAATTAGAAGACATCGAAGTGTCTAGTCACAAAAGACACCTTAGTGTCTAATTACAGAAGAAACCTTAGTGTCTAGTTACAGAAGTAGCTGTATACCCTTCTAGCCATACCTATTTACCCACGACTAGGACTTGGCAGTTTTAAAAAACAAACCATTTCAGGTTTCAGAATCATATGCAAAAGATGTAATGCATAGCATATGTCTTTATTCTATTTTTATTAAATTGAACATATACATGCACATCCAAACAAACTTAGTATGCCTTATGAGCATAAACATTTGCAATAATGTACCATTAAATGCATTATGAATTTTCACGTTACATATAATCACACAAATTTCCAATTCATAAACAATCATATTCAATTCACATCATATACCTTTTCAAACACATTTATCCTTGAACAAACCATACATTTCAACATTAGACACATTATTTGTTACCTACACATTCCTTAAGTAATTACCTCAATTAACAATCCATAACTATTACTTAATTAATCTAACATCATATACGTTCATTTTCAACCTTAATTAAGTTCAATTAAACCATTATTAAGTACCTTAACCTTATATTATCTGAAAATTGTCTAAAACCAACATTTTCTCCTTCTTAAGCACTTCCTACGAGCGTGGGAATAAACCTTATAAATCCCATGATCATGGGATGAGTGAACTTAAGGTTCACTCACCCACAACCTCCAATTTGTTTCAAAAACTTGATTTCTTCACTTCCATTCGACACAACTTCACCAAAGTCCATCAGTTTCACTTCAATTCTACCTTATTCATGCTTCAATGCCTCATTAAATTCATGTCCAAACCATTTCAAAAATCATTCATAAGGTAACTCATAATCCATGATATTTCATGCATTAAAATCCAAAGCAAAAGTTATCAAACAACTATCATGTTCTAGACCTCAATTCATCATTAATTCAATAAATATTCTATCCATTTTAAACATCACATAATTCATAACACAACATGCTATCAAGTTTAGAATTCCCTTACCTTATTAACTTCAAAGAACTAGCTAATCTAGGCCTTCCAAGCAATCAGCACACATCTAAGATGAAGGTTAAAATTTCAGCACCAACAAGACAATAACATATAAAATAGCAGTACGTACATCTTGATACAATAACTTACAAAGATGTCAAGTGAAGATGATCCAAAATCAAGAAAAATTCCAGAAGTTGAGAAGGAGTAAGAGGTTTCGGTGAAGAGTAAGGCAAGAATGAAGTGTACAGAAATTTCCCTACAATAGTTTAACACATATGCTGCTAGGTGCCATTCTTAGCATAAGGCATATATGTCCTTTGCATGTATCACATATGTATTGCATTTAAGCTACCAATTGTCACATTTCCATTATGCAATTTATCTCTTAATGAATGCTGTCAAATGCAACAATTCAATTAGGTCACTTGTTACTCAACCATGTTGTCAAATGACATTAACTCATAGGCTTAGTCATTCTAATTTTCAATGTACCAACCTAACTTGCCACTTGACAATTTTCCTAGTCCAAATGTATATTTTAATACCACAATTTTCTAATGGTAACAATTAATACCAAGTTACTAATTATGGTCCATCCAACCAAAATTCAAGATTATCCAATTCATAACCATATCACAATTTCAACACCCATCACGCTCGCTTTCATGAACATGTAACATTCCAACTAGGATATAATTTGGGGTCTTATAATATTTTCCTCTTGAAAGTTGCCAACTCATCTATCAAATAGTTTGTATTGACACATATCCTACAAGCTTTAATTTTTGTTCGTTCTACAACAATTTGTCTAAGAAAGGATATTAGTTCATCTAATATGTATGAATTGTTTACCTTATTTACCCTACAAACATAATTGCCAATGTCATATTGTTGAGTGTTTACTGCCATAGGCTTGATTAACTTCCTTGCCTCCTTGAAAGTCTTCTCATGCAGTGCTCCATCACTTGTTGTATCTACCAAAATCCTATCTGTAAGAAATAATCCTTCATAGAAGTACTGAATAAGGAGCTACTTCATGATATTATGATGGGGGCAACTAGCACACAACTTTTTGAAGTGATTTGAATACTCGTAAAGTGATTCTCCATATTGTTGCTTTATCCCACAAAATTCCTTCCTTATGTTTGTTTTCTTTGATGCTGAAAAGTTCTTCTCCAAAAATAGCCTTTTCATTTTTGTCAATATGCTAATACTTCCTAAAGGCAAATCAAATGGCCAATTTTTTGCCACATCCTTTAATGAAAATGGAAAAGCTCTTAATATGATCTGCTCTTCTATCACCCTTAGAGGTTTCATACTAAGACAAACCATATTAAGTTCCTTAAGGTTATTAAAACTCAGTGCAAATTTTTTTATACACATGTGCAGAAATCAATATTCAAATTTGAGCCCATACTTTTATTTCATAAAACTCAAAATCACAAAATTCATTACACTGATCAATCTCTTTTACAAACATTTCCAATTTGGAAAGTTATTACACACAGAAATATTCAAATACATTTGATATAAAAATTTACAGAACATACAATTTGGTACAAAAATAAAGAAATACAATGTAGACGTGAACTGATCCCGACCTCTACTCTTACTTGTATGTAGTGGATATACTCCCATTAGCCGAACGAGGTAACTACTCAGAGCTTGAAAAATAATGGCAAATTTTGGGTGAGTTTTGCGAACTTAGTGAGTGACCATCCTCGATAGCTCACTCAATCACTTAACACATACAGTACACATATTCACATAAGTGTAACATAACTCACATACAAACATTAGTCAAATTATTCAAATCATTATAATCATTCATATCAGGCATAAACAGTGCACATGAGACTCACTTTTCATTTGTTACTTTGTTGTGACTGAGTGCCTAACTGTCTCGTATCCATTGTAGATACTGGGCTCATTGATAACTATCCCATATATGTTGGGGATACCGTGCTCATTAATAACTGTCCCGTATCCGTTGAGGATACCGAGCTTATTTTACGTAATGAGACTTTAGATCTTAATCATTTTCTGATCTCTAGTCCCTTTTTCACATTCTGAGCTTTAAGCTCTTTTTTAGTGGGTACTCTAGTCACAACTGCCTTTATCTTTCATGCATTCATGGAATGGAATGCATCAATCACGTTTGCAAATTATCGGACCTTAGTTCAGCATTCAACATTAAAGTTGAGAATCACATTTTCATTCATATGCAAATGCACATTCAGAACACATTAGCATTGGACCGTGGTCCGACATTTAACAATCAAATTATGTACACTTATTTCAATTAAGTTCACATACAAGGAGAACTTCAATGTTCTCACATTTAGAAAACTTCTCAGACATATATTGTTCAAAACCAACACATTCACATTGCATAATCATTCAATACATAATATAAACAAACAAGCAATAAAGTAAGACCATCTAGGTCTACTCACAGTACGGTCCAGATTAGCATCAGCTTCTATGATCTAGAAACGTCTGAATGTGGACATTCATCCTGCACATCAAAATTATGCAATATATACATTACACACACACATACACATTAAGAACTTTGTACAATTATAAAGAATCATTTATGCATAAGTGTGTATATGGAATATGTACAATACATATTCATGACGATCTCGGGTATATGATCAAATTACACATTTTATCACATTCTCATTTTTAGCATCATTTGCTTTCACAACAACTCATTTCTCATTCACTTTTACTAGATACACTTTACTCCTTTTCTTGAATTACAACTTTAATCATATGAACGAGTTCATCTCCATTATACACATGTCTTGGTACTTTAATACCAACAATTCACTCATTAATATTATTCTAGCATTACAATACCAACAATTATCCAACTCTCATTTCGGTCCTATATCACTTCCAAAAATCTAAACCTTTGGGTTAATTTTCTGTACTCATTCTGATCAGTAAATAAAATAATTTGGTAACACTTTCTTCTAGAAAAGTGTTCCCTATTGTCTTAAGTTTCTAATGACACCACAATCATTCAATTTTGTTCAGTACTCCAAAATTTAAATTCAGAAATAATTTGGAATATTCATAAGCTTAAATGGTATCTTGTACTCTACTTAAATTCAAAAATATGGAATTCTATAAACATAAATAAATTTCAACACCTTCATAAAATTGTACCCCTATGTCTCTAGTTTAATCCAAATAAAAAATCATTTCATTTCGATAACTACGTAACAAGTTATGCCTAAAATATCGAAGCATGTTCAGTGAAAATGCTCCAGTTATCATTTTCCAGAACTCCTTATTAATTATGTCCCAAATTTATCAATCAACCTACCTTGAATGATTTCATATGGTTATAATGTTTTCTTGGAGATGAAGATCAATGTGTTATGAGTCCAATGGTTCAAGTTCCATATCATTTGGAGGTCAGACGAAGGAGATATAGCTAAAATACTAAAGGATGTTAGTCTGTCTCCAACCTTCAAAGTCACAATCGTTTAGAGACGATAGCGAGGCTGCGATCGTCTGAAGACAATGGAAAATGATTGTCTGAAGAAGATAGAGAGGTGGCGATCATCTGAAGATGATAGCGGGGCTGCGATCATATGTCCAACCTTTTAAGTCGCGATCATCTGGACGATACATAATCGTCTGGACGATAGTGGGTGATTGTCTGGACGATAGCGGGGTCTTTCCCAATCACACACCCTATCTTCTAATCTTCATAACTTTCAATCTAGAACTCCAAAATTTTCAACATTTATATCGATAAAAATCTAAAAAAAAGATCTACAACTTTTATGAAGGCAATTTTGTCAGAATCTTCTTAGATCAATATAGTTTAATCATGGAAGTTTCAGACACATTTTTACCCCTTTTTTCACTTTTCTTTCTTTTATTCTAAACCAACTTCTCTAACTTAGCTTCTTTCACTAAACTCGACACTCCAAATTTCATTTTCTACATTCTCTTAAATTTCTTCCTCTATCTATGATTTAAATAATCTTTCTCATCTCATACCATCATCTTACAACTATTTTCCAACTCTAAATTCATTCTTTTGGTCATCTCTAAAAACACTCACATATTCACGTATGTGCATACATTCTAAGTGAAGAGAAACAAAGCCTTCATTTCTGTTTTCTTCAAAATGTTTCTAAACCTAGTTATACATATCTTCCACTACACTCATTCAGTTCCATCAACTACTCCATTTCATCTTAACTCATCTCTATATAACAAATTTATCTTTCACATTAAGCTTACACTTATTTTCGATTCATGTCTCCAACCAGAAAAAATATTCACGTATGTGTACATATATACAAAGTGAAAAAGGAAAACAGAGCATTTATGTCTCTACCACTTGTATAATTTCTGCACTCTTCTCATCCATATTTTCCTTAATTTTTCTACTCAATTATCAACTCTACATTATCTGATAACAGAATAATCATCATATACAAAAATCACACATAAAAATTTTCATATCTTAAACCCTCGATGTTTATGAAAAATACCTATTTTTCTTCATGATCATGCAATGACAAATAAATCATCCTTTTGGTTTCATAAACCAACAACTCTAAAGAATTTACACAATACTTACTTATTAAAACTCCAAAATCTTCGAATGTCATGAAGCCCCAAATTTTCATACAACCACATACTTCATCTTACATATGGTTTGCGTCAAGTTTTATTTAGGCAAAAGTAATAGATAACAAAGTAAGAGTGGTAGAAGATAAGGGAAAGCAAAGTTTAACTTGGCAGATATTTGATGAAAAACTCTGTGTATTAGAAAGAAACTTGAAGAAGAAAGCTACGAAGAAGGTAACTAGGACAAGGATATTGTGCTTGATCTTTCAAACTTAATCTTATAGTGTAAGACTAACACCATCGTAAGGTAACTTAAAGTAAGGTAACTTGTCACTTATCTAGCTTCTAAAGCATCAACTATTTTCTCAATTAACTGATTTAATCTTCTCCCTATTTTTCTCCAATTTGTCTTTGGAATTTCAAAAATCATTATCTCTAAAGTTCTAAAGTCAACTCCCAAATTTCTTCATCGTCATTTATTCTTATTTTTATTTCCATACATCAATTTACTTGCCAAGTGGCATTTTTTCCTAGTATAATAATACTCAACATTTTTGGAAAATTTCCCCACAACTCACCAAAATTTCTAAAACAATACATAAATTATACACAACGATTTTTGATACAATTAACTCACAATT
>JAOQMP010093376.1:0-16082 GCA_027563575.1 Erythroxylum pedicellare
AAGAGGTGATCTTAGTATAAGATGGGTTAGGATAAAATCTGGAATCAAAATTTGGAAGATGATTTGGAAAATGTAGCAGTAGCATGTTTACTGAGTATGCTTCAGTCTTTTAGCTATAACTTTTTGTCATGTTATCCAAACGCGATGGTTCTTGATTTAGATTAAACTAGAGATGCATGGTTACGTTTTTCATGAGACATTAAATTCAAATTATGTCTTTAAGAGTCTCAAAATCTGACTTGAAGTTAAAAAACTGGGTTTGTTTATGTGGAAATTTGCTGCGACAAACTCCTTGCTTCGCCGCGGTGAACTTGAATGGATTTGGCTAGGATTCCTCTCGAGTAAAGTTCACCGCGGCCAACTTTAGGTTTCACTGTGGTGAAATTGTGAAATTTGTGCGAGAATTCCTATCTAGAGGAGTTCGTCGCAGCGAACTTTTCTCTACACTGAACATGTCTCAGTATTTTAAGAATAACTTTTTTTGTAGTGATCCGAATGAGATGTTTTTTATTTAAAGTAAACTAGAGACATGGAGCTACAAAGTGTATGAAAAAAAATCAAAATTTAATTCATTCTATAAGAGTTTCAATGTTTGGATGGAAGTTGAGCATAGAGTATTAAATCAGCATAAGAACAGTCCAAAAATGTTTAGGGTATAAATTTTAGATTTCTGAACCAAATTGAATGATTTTGGTGTCATTAGAAACTTAAGACAATGGGGAACATTTTTACAGAAGGAAGTGTTATCAAATTTCTTCCTTTACCTAAACAAAATAAGGAGTTAAGATGTTAGTAGTTGATGGACAAAAAGGGCCAAAATTGTGAGAACCAATTAAATGAAGGGTAAAAAGGGAAAAGCAAGCACAATGTGGTATTATTTAAAAGAACAGGAAAATCCTGGGAGTTAGAAAAGAGAAGAGAAAGTTGTGAGAAGAGAGGAGAAAAGAAAGCAGATTGCGTGGAAGCTAGGTTAAACCTAAGGTATGTATCATCTTTCTTCTTGCTTAGTAGAAAAAAAAGGGATTAGAAAAGAGAATGAGTTTATGTAGGAAAAAAGAGGAGAAACCCTAGATGGATTTTTATAAATTTCTAAACTAGGTTTTGGTTTTTTCAACCTAGATAGAGTATGGGTAGGTTAAGCCTAAGCCCAACTTAGCATTTATTTCATTTTTTTGAATTTTGAAGCTTTACGAATTCCTATGGGAATGTTGTGTTGAAAGAGAACTTGGTTGTGTGAAGGAGACCAAGGAATGACAATCCAAGAGTAAGAGGAAAGGTAAGTTCGACTTAGATTTTTGCAAATAAATAGGTGGGTAATATGTTTGTAGTTGTTGTGTAAAATGAGATAATTGTCGTATATGTGAATATGTGCTAAATTGCTTAAATTGAATGAATGTAATTGTTGAAAAATGTATGATGATTCATTATCATGTCATGCTATGAAAGACGAGTGGCATTTTGTATGGATGAAAAGATGAGAAAGCATAAGAAGCATGAGAATATGAAAAATGTATGGAAATGAATTGAGCATAAATTTGATTGTGTTTGGGCAAGAGATGAATGTTTCGTTAGTCACATGCATGTTGACATATAGCCTTCTCCCGACTGCCCGCTTGAGGCCACGAGATCCTGAGAAGTCATACTCATTTTGTCTACGGTATAAACTTCAATTTATCCGTTTCATTTCATAAAACGCTCGAGCCATTTGTTTGTGCATTTGTATTTTGATTTGTCAAGTCATAATGCAAGATTGAGTGTTATGTTTTGATGATTAATTACATTTAACATGTTCTATGTGATGATATGTTGAACTATGAGTTGTGAATTTGAATTGTCAATGATTGAATTGCTAGCCCAATGAGATATAGACGTATATGAATATATGAAGTATATGCATGTTTGATTGTGTGGCTCGTTGTCAATAGCTATAAACTTATAAGCCACTAAGCTTCGCATCTCACCCTATTCCCTTCAACTCCGCAAGTGTAGAAAAAGCATATCAGCATTAATCCTTGCAAAGTTTGGCAAACACAAATAATAAAGACTTTTGTAATTAAGTTAGTTCATAAACTTTTGGGTATTTAGAATCATATTAGGCATAATTACTCAATTGTATCATGTGCATTTTGTATTCTATAATAAGCCAACGGTGTGGCTTTTGTTATGTAAATAAAGTTTTTCAAATTCTTTTGCTTTAGTAATGAAATGATGAATTGAAAAAGTTTTGTTTGTATATGTTTATAGTAGTTTCTCCGTTAAAATGGTTATGTTGAAAGAATAGTATGAGTTGAATATTCGTTTTTGATGTTGGTTGTCCGGGTCTTGTTTGAGGGTTTCGTCGTGGTGAGGCCTAGAGTATGTTGCAGTTATCCTTTCCCGAAGGGTGCGAGCGCTGGAGCTTAGGACTTCGTCGCGGAAAACTGCAAGAGACGAGACTTCTGTCGCGGCAAAGCCAGACTTCTTCCGCAACAAACCCTCCAACGCTGATGCTGATAAATGTCCGAAGTATGAATTTTTTGGGGAAATCAGACCCTCAAAATAGGTAACGAGACCCAAGCGCCAACATGTTTGGTATTAGAGTATGGTTTTTGCTAGGCTTAGAGTACATAGTAGTATGAATTATTATGCTTTGTGATTACTTGTTGCATTGTGCATTGATTTATTGTATTAAGTGACATGCATATCATGCATACATTTAGGAAATAAGATTATAATAAAAGTAAGCCAAAAGATAATGTTTTATTGAAGGAGTAAAATGCCACCTCGTAAAGGAACACGAGGACTTTTGCAAGGATCTGCTACACCTGATTCCTCACCATTAGAGAAGGGTACTGATGAGTATAGAATCCCAGTAATTGCAATTGCATGAGTCATATGTACGAACTTTCGTTAAGAGTTTGTGCTATTAGAAACAATGAGAATAATGGTGTTTTGTTAGAGTGTAAGATAAGGAAAGTTGTGGATATTTAGAAATAAGAAATATTACGTAATCCGATATGTTAGACATAGATTCAATGTTCGTGGTTATGTCAGCGAATATGGTAACGAAATTTTGTTGTGCATATGTACTTGAGTCGATATGGATGTGAAAATATTTTCATGAATTAACTGAGGAAGAAAAAAAGACATAGGTGAAAATGACAAGATTTAAGGTGGACAAGCAAAGTGGAATTGAAAGGTTGAACTTGGAATTTAAAATGATTATTAAGCTAGTGTGATAAGAGTTATGATCCGGTATAAGATTGTGTTAGTGAATTTGATATCCAAATTTCAATATGGCTATGTGACTATGCTTCTAAATTGACTAAGAACATACGTGTGGAAGACGAAACAAATGATGGTGATATATGTAGAAGTTCTCAAGGTTAAGTCGACTAGTTATTATGAGAATATATTTGATCATGTGGTTATATTGGTGAATAATATGATTGAGTACATATGTGATCCATATTTGGATATGGTATGGGAGGTAATCTATGATCCATATAGTTAAAATTATGAGATGAACTAAAGTAACGTGATGGAATTGCAATATAGGTGATTATATTGATAAGGTAACTACGATGGAGGAGTATGTTTGAACAGTCGTAGAATATTTAGAAATTGTTCAGAATCAATTGTGATTGATGTATCATTGGCTTGAGTATAAACTGGTGACCTGCTGAAATTTCTTTTATGTATAATATGTAATGATCTTGATGGTACATACCAAAAATATAAGAGTAAACGAATATGCTTCTTATGCCATTGAGTTATATTATAAAGAATATTTTGATCATGTACAGTGTGATAGAAATTGAAATTATTGAAACATCATGACCAGTTAAAATTGACCTTATCGAGGTTTCAAGAATGGCTGAAACAACATTGATGAACATAGTTGATTGATAAAGATTATAGAAACAGTGTAGATGGTTGAGGTACGAATTCTTTTTGAGATAGAGATGTTTTATCAAATCATATTGGGTGAATTAAATGTTCCATTTCTAGGAATGAATGATTATTAATAAAACAAAAGTAAATATTGGAGTCCTATCCCTGACAGAGACCTAGGCATAAGAGATAGAATATGATACCGAAAATGTATGTATTTTGTTTGATGTAAAGTATCCAACTATGTGGGTGGATTTTTGCATTTGAGGAGACATAAATTGCTAGTATGAGGAGTATATGGGTGGGTCTATATTATATTTTGTGTAAATATGTTCGGGAGATACAAATTTGACCTGATAAATATATTACAAACAAAGGAAGTTCAGATTGAAAATAAATTGAAATGTGTGGAGAAATTAGTATAAATGAGCAGACAGTAGAATAAGTCAACGTGAAATAAGAGGAAATCGAATGACTGGAGCAAATTATTCCAGAAAATAAGTCAATTGAAAAAAACTGAGAATAACATGAGATAATATCATCTCATTGAGCAATTAATTACTTAAGGAATCGTGAGAACTAATCATGGGCACAGTGGAGTTTTGTCAATATCTATTGAGTTAACAAATGCCCCTGATAGTACTATGGTATTGACGATTAAAGTGATCCAAGCAAAATTTGATGATATATTAGATGTATTCGAAAAGTTGAGAAGAATAGTTTGAATACTTGAGGATAAAGAATCAACTAAGCTTAAATTGTATTGGTCTATATAAAGTATTAAGAACCGAACCATTGAATTATGAGTTAGTAATACCAACGAAGATGTCTTAGATTCGTAATGTGGTATATGTGAGTATGTTAAGAAATATTGATATGATATGATATTGGTGTTATCGACACAAGAAATGGAAAATTCTGAGTAATCTGAGATATATATATTGAGGAATTAGTTAAGAAGTGGATGATTAAATAAGTGATTGAAAGACCGAGTGAGTCTATTGACTATGGCCATTTGGAAGAAATTATTCGAGTGAAGAAGTTACTTGGGAGACTGAGAAAAACATAAGACAACATTACCTTCATTTGTTTGATCACTCAGGTAAAAATTTCGAGGATGAAATTCTTTAAGGGGGGAGAATTGTTGGACCCTTTTCTTGGAAGTCAGTACTATTAAATGAGAAATTATTAGTGATTAGTCATGAGTAAAGAAAAAGGATAATTCTTGAATTTGAAATGATAGATAAGATTAAGGTAGTGAATGTAGTAAGTTGATGATGAGTGGGTATATGCGTGTATGTTCTGTTATTGGTGTTCATGATCAATCATGGACTATAATTTGTTTATGGATGATATTGAGTTGAAATAGAGATGAGAATGAGGAGTAAATGAAGTAGAAGAGGTGATCTTACTATAAGATGGGTTAGGATAAAATTTGGAATCAAAATTGGAAGATGATTTGGAAAATGTAGCTGTACCATGTTTACTAAATATGCTTAAGTCTTTTAGATATAACTTTTCCTCTATACATCTAAATGCAACGATTCTTGATTTGGATTAAACAAGAGAGGTATGGTTACATTTTTCATGAAGACATTGAATTCAAATTATGTCTTTAAGAGTCTAAAAAATCTAACCTGAAGTTGAAAAACTGGGTTGCTTCTGTGAAAATCTGCCATGGCAAACTCCTTGCTTCACCACGGAGAACTTGAAGGTTTTGGATAGGATTCCTCTCGGGTAAAGTTCTTCATGGCCAATTTGTGAATTTTTCACGAGAATTCTTCTCTGCGGCGAACTTTTCTCTACATTGAGCATGTTTCGGCATTTTGGACATAACTTTTTCTATAGTGATCTAAATGAGATGATTTTTGATTTGTAGTAAACTAGAGACATAGGGATACAAAGGTTATGAAGAAATATAGTTTTAATTCAGTCCATAAGAGTTTCAATTTTGGTATGGAAGTTGAGCATAGAGTGTTGGTTCAGCATAAGAATAGTCCAAAAATGTTTAGGGTATAACTTTTAGATTCCTAAACCAAATTGAATGATTTTAGTGTCATTAGAAATTTAAGACAATGGGTAAAAGTTTTCTAGAAGGAGGTGTTATCAAATTTCTTCATTTACCTTATCAAAATAAGGAGTTAAAATGTTAGTACTTAATGGACAAAAAGGGGCAAAATTGGCAGAACTTGGTTATGTTGAATGAGAACTTGGTTGTTTAAAGGAGACCAAGGAATGACAATCCAAGAGCAAGAGGACAGGCAAGTTTGACTTGAATTTTTGTAAGTAAATAGGTGGGTAATATATTTATGGTTATTGTTCCATATGGGCAAGTTTGTCTTATTGGTGAATATTTGTTAAATTGCTTGAGTTGAATACATGTATATTGTATGTTAACGTGCTTGATAGTGAATTATTTTGATTTTTGAAAATGCATTGTGATGTATGAATTTTGATCAAGTTATTCCATTGAGATATGTCATGGCATTTTGTATGAATGAAAAGAAGAAAAAGCATGAAAGTATGAGTGTATGATAAAATAATTTGAGCATGATTATGTGCCTTTGTTCGGGCGAGAGTGGAATCATTTTGTTCGTCACGTGCACGTTGACAAGAGCCTTCTCCCGGCTGCCCGCTTGTGGCATATGAGCTCCGAAAATGGACTCATTCTATTCATGGTGTAAATTTCAGTTTCTCCATTCTGTTTCCATAGAATCCTCGAGCCATTTGTTTGTACATTGCATCTCTGAATTGTCAAGTATGATATATAATTGAATGTTATATTCTGATGCTTAAATGTACATGATACGTTTTAAGTGATAGCATCCTTGACTATGAATAATTAAGTGACAATTTGTGAATGATTGTCTTGGTAGCTAAAATCAGTTATAGATGTATAAGAATGGATGTATACGTATATGCTTAAATTGTATAGCTCATCGCCAATGGCTATAAATGTATAAGCGATTGAACTTCACAGCTCATCCCATTACTTTACACTCCGCAGGTGAAGAAAAAGCAAAACAAGTGAATTGTGAACCTTGCAAGGCATTTGGCAACTCCAAGATAGCTATATTTAGTAATTACGTTAGTTCAAAAACTTTTGGTATTTAAAATCACATTAAGCATAAGCATTCAATTGTATAATGCGCATTTTGTATTCTATAATAAGCCAACAGTGTGGCTTTCGTTATGTAAATAAAGTTTTTCAAATTCTATTGTTTTAGTAATGAAATGATGAATTGAAAAGGTTTTGTTTGTATATGTTAGTTTCTTCGTTAAAATGGTTGTGTTGAAAGAATGGTATGAGTTGAATATTAGTGTTCGATGTTGTCTAGGTCATGTTCGAGGGTTTCATCACAGTGAGGTCCAGAGTGTGCCGCGATGAACCTTTCTCGAAGGGTACGAACACTGGAGCTTGGGACTTTGCCGCGGCGAAATCAGACTTCTGTCACGGCGAACCCGCCAACGTTGGTGCTGATAAATGTCTAAAGTATGAAATTTTTAGGGAAATCAGAGACCCACAATAGGTAACAAGATTTGGGCGCCAACACAAATAGCTTAGCTTTCATGAAAATATACTTAGGAGTAGTTACAGAGTTCGAATGATCGAATAAGTACTAATATGTGTTCAATTGAAAAGGGTGAATAACTTGACATTTGGGTCTAGATTAATATATAGTCTAGAGCTCCTACATGCAGATCTTGCATGTTCATGATTTAGAATAACTTGAATGATTGTTTTTAAGTTAAATTTATTTCATGAAGTTGAAGACACTATCTCATTATTGCATTGTGTGTTGTGTGATTTTGTGTGCCCATTGTTTTGTTTGCTTAAAGACAAGAAAACGTTTAAGTGTGGGCATGTTGATAAATGTAAATTGCATCATGTTTTAGGGCTTAGTTTGATATATATTTAATTGTTAATTCAATCATTTAATGTGTGCTTAGGTTAGAATTGTGATTGTTTATTAATTATTTATGTTTTAAGTGTTTTATGGGTTAGTATAAGTCTTTGAGCTTAATTATTATATTTTTGAGCTCATGGACTACATGCTATGATCATGAAAGAAGGCTCGAATGTCGCCCACCATTGAGGCCTACATTAGGTAGACACGCAGACACTCTAAAATGTCAAGTTTTGAGGGGATTTTGGACTTTTCGAACCCCAAAAAATCCTAGGACTTCTCAGAACATAAAAGTATATTAAAAGAACAAGAAAAAGAGGCAAAAGGGAGCTTTAGCATCAGCCACCTTGAAGAAACCCTAGAGAGAATTCATCGAGAGATAAAGGAAGAGAAGAAGGAAGAGAGAAGTGGAGAAGAAGCTGACTCGACGTAGTTCCCAGATCAGGAGTTTTCCAACATCGTTGCCTCCCATCATTCGTTCATATCATATTTCCTATTTATTTTCAATTTTTTATCATATAGAATTAGATTGAATAGTTGATGATAGGATCTTGAATGATGAGGATGTTCTAAACTCACCTTCAGAGTTTTATTCGTGAAATTATTAAATCTGATTGGTTATGTGTTTATTGATTTGTTGTGATTTGATTTTGCAATTGTATAATTCGATAATAAATTGAGAGGGTGAATCAAATGAAAAACGATTAAATTGTGCTAACGAGAGTTTGGTGATTTAATAGAAATTAGAATTAAATCGAATCAGTAAATTGTGCGAAGAGAGATCTTGCGTAGGTTTCCGATAGTTTATTAGAGAACTTCAGAACTAATTAGGGTTTTGGATAGGAATTGTAACACCTCATATTAGGGGTTAGAATATTGAGGAATTACAGTGCATTATATGATTTACATGTTGAGTATTTCACTATTATGTGCTTGTGAATTTTTTGACTCATACAAATTATTGTACATGCATTCATGACATTTTTCAGGTAAAATGGATTTATAAATGCGATTAAATTGTGAAAATTTTATTCTAAGACTATTGGAATTATTTCAGAATTTTTGGAGAACTTTAGGAATTTTTTTGGAAATTTTGGGATATTAGGAAAAATAGACAAATGGCATTGTGATATATGGCAATTTTAGATGTTGACAAAAGACACACATGCAAGGAGACACGTGTCACTAGGATAATAATACACATATGTACGTGTGTTAGAAAGCAAAAACCAGATCACTGTAACTTTGTCGCTCTTCGGTTTTGTTTTGATCTTCACTGAACCACAACTTTGATCTTTGCATGAGTATTATCCCATGCAAACAAACATTGCCATCCAACTAGTGTTTGTTTATGCTTAATCTCCTTGCTTTCTGTCCAACCACCGAACCCTGTTCTTCATTGTCTCTATTAAAGAATTTGCAGAAAAATCAAGTAAGTGATGTTTATAACTTTTGCATTCTGTGATGTGTCTGATGAATGTTTTACAGTTTACAAATGAATTCGTGCATAAGTTTTGAAAGTTGAGGAGTTTCGCTGAAAGTGATGGTGAGATGAGCTGATAATAATGTACAGTAAAGGTGTAATACCAATTGCATGGGGTTTGTTCAAAAAGAGTTTAAAGGATTTGGTGAGATCTTAATATAGAAAGGAATTAAATGAAGTGAAAGCATAGAGGAAAGTAAAAAGAAAAGCATCTGATGAAAGATGGGAATTTATAGTAGAGAGAGAAAGTTCAAAATGGTTTTACATGAATGCATCGGTTTTTAGTGTTTGATATAAACTTGATTTTGAGTTGTGTTGAGAATGAGTTTAGATGATTTGGAAGTGAAATAAAGTGGTGAATATAAGTGTATAAATCTGAGAAAGAATGAAAGAAGAAGGGAAAAAAATTGGTTCTACTCTGTGAAGTCTACACGATTGCAACTTTGCTGAGAGGGATGGCGAGTCATGATCGTGCAGAACATTTGGAATGTCACGGTTGTGCAGGATCACGATCGCGACTTCCATGTTGTTTGAAGGGGGATATTTTATGAACATACTTTGATCTTTTTGTTATAACTTCTTCTCTAGACATACTATTGACATGGGAATTCAATCAATAGACTCATAAGACATTTATCTTCATCTCCACCAAAAATTAGGACCATCTGAAATGGATTGAGTGAAGAAATTAAGATGAAATTGTCACTATACTGAAGTATGATAACTGGGATGATTTTACTTAACATACTTCATTATTTTGCTTATATCTTGATCTGTAGATTTAAAAATGGATTGATTCTTGATTTGTGTTAAACTAGAGACTTAATTCTACAAACAGTATGAAGGGATTGAATTCTAATTCTACCTCTAAGAATTTCAAAATCTGATTGGAAGTTGCAATAAGAATTTTGTTGAAGCTTAAGTACAGTCTGAGATCTTTTTAGTATAACTTTCAATATATAGAACGAAATGGAATGATCTTAGTATCATTAGAAACTTAAGAATTGGGAGAACATCTTTATAGAAGGAATTGTTAACAAATTACCTCATCTCTTGGATGTGAATAATTGAGCAAAGTGGAACTGAAAGTTTGTTGTGAGATAAATCCGAATTGAACAATTGAGTATGGTTTCACATGATTTACAATGTGACAAGATTAAGGATAAGAAACTTGGAAATTTGTTATTGAACATACATAATATGTGTCATATTCTTAAATGGGCTTATTTAGTTAAATAAGTAATTGTAAGTAATTTAGATGGTCTCATCTGTAAGTAATTTTTTGAGTATTTGTAGGTAAATTTTGATAGTTTTACTTTAACTATTTAGTTTGCTACACATTTGAATTAATTGAATGATTTTCAAAGCTATAAGAGTGTTACATGTTTTAATTCATGGTATGAAACCTATGATTGATATGTGTATTGAATTTCAGACATTTCTGTTTTTAAAACTGTTATGTCCTAGTTGTGAGTAAATAGGCATGCCTAGAAGGGTTTGCAGCTACTCCTGTGCCACTTCGGTGTCTCCTGTTATCGAGACTTTTGTCTCTCTTGTGACACTTCGGTGTCGAGACTTTGGTCTCTCTTGGATACTTCGGTGTCGAGACTTCGGTCTCTCTCTGTGATACTTCGGTATCGAGACTTTGGTCTCGCTCTGTGACACTTGGTGTCGAGACTTTGGTCTCCCTCTGTATAAGTCCCATTACCCACTTCTGTGAATGGATTAGCATTCATCTGATTTTGTATTCTGAAATATGTTTGATTTTTTATCTAAACAAAGATATTATGTTCTGATTCTGAAGGGTTTATAGCCTCTTTTGATATTCAGTTCTGTTATCTGTGAAATCTGTACTGAAATTCATTATGTTTAAATTGTTCTAAAAGACAATCCTTTGATGGTTGTTTATGCTATAACATAATTGTCATTTTATGCATAGTTTAGTTATCACTCACTAAGCTATATGCTTAGCATGGTGGATTTTCCCCGTGTAGGTTCTAAGAGAAGGTTGTAAAGACCAAAAGAGTCAACTACAATGGCCAAAGGAGTTAGAAATTTGTTTTGATATAGATGTATTTTGAGTTTTGATTTTGTCTTGTATATGAAGTGTATGAATTTGGATTTGTTCTTATAATAACTATATTTCAGGTTGATTTTGGATTTTGAACAAGTTTGTATTATGGACAATGTAATATCATATATGATTTCTTGATTTAGTTGTAAGGAAGTTTTAGATTGCTTTTGGTTTATTTGTTATGTTTGTGAGTGTGACACTTGTATATCCTCCCAGGGGGTATGTGGGCGTGACAATAATTCATCAAACAAAAATTCAAGTCATTTGACATTCTCAGTCTTATCTTAATTTTGAACCACCTATCATGTACTTTCATGAACATGTAACATTTCAACTAGGCTATATTTTGGGGCCTTACAATTCTCTTCCCTTAAAGAATTTCATCCTTAAAATTCATACCTGATCAGAATAGTTGAGGATACTGAGCTCTTATGGTCTCTTCTGGTTCCCATGTTGCTTCTTCAAGAGTACTTTTACCAAAGGTATTTGCTTGTTCCTAAGTTGTCCAACTTCTCTGGCTAATATAAAAATAGGCCCTTCTTCATAAGACAAATCTAGTTGTACTTTAATTTCTTGCATAGGAATCTTATATATATCATCAAACCGATATCTTCTCAATATAGAAATATGGCACACATCATTTAACTTGGCCAATTCTTCAGGAAGAGCTAACTGATAAGCTACTGGTTTGACTTTTTTAAGGATTTCATAAGGACCAATGTATCGCAGACTAAACTTACCTTTCTTACCAAACCGAAGTATATTCTTCCACAGTGACACTTTTAAGAATACCTTATCACCTACTTTATATTCAATATCCTTCCTTTTTAGATCAGCATAGGACTTCTGCCTATCAGTAGCAGCTTTCAACCTATGTTGAATGACCTGAACTTTTTCTTCCATATCTTTCATAATATCAGGCCCGATCATCTTGTTTTCACTCAATTCGGTCTAATACACCAAAGTTCTACACCTTCTACCATACAGCACTTTATAAGGCGCCATGCCAATACTAGTTTGATAACTATTGTTATAAGTAAACTCCATCAAAGCTAAATAATTATCCCAACTTCTTGGAAACTTTAACATACAACTGCAAAGCATATCTTCTAATATCTATATAACCCATTCAGATTGTCCATCTGTTTGGAGATGGAAAGTAGAACTAAACTTAATTTGAGTACCCAAAGCCTTTTGCAAACTTTTCCAAAATCTCAAAGTAAATCGAGGATCATGATCAAAAATAATAGATAACGGTACTCTATGCAGTCTCACTATCTCATTCACATATAGGTTTGCAAGCCTATCTAAAGAATAGTTAGGACTAACAGGCAGAAAGTGAGTAGATTTGGTAAACTTATCCATAATCACCCTTACAACATTATGTTTCCTTTGAGTGAGAAAAAGTCCAGTGACAAAGTCTATAGTAATGTTATCCCATTTCTATTGAGGAATAGAAATAGGATGTAACAAACCAAATAGAACTTGGTGCTCAGCCTTAACTTGTTGACATGTTAGACATTTAGCTACGTAATCCACAACATCCTGTTTCATACCTGACCACTAGTAATGCTGCTTTAGATCTTAATACATATTGTTTCCACCAGGATGCATAGTAAAGACTGTATTATGAGCTTTAAACAATAAATTTTTCTTCAGTTCATCATTAGCTGGCATATATAGCCGATCTTCATAATACAATTCACCATCTCCTTTCACAGAACCTTCCTGAGTACCCAAGATAAGTTGTTGTAACTTATCGTCAGCTTTATGAGCATCACAAATCTCTTGGCTCAAAGTAGGCCTTGCTTTCAATTGAGCTATTAAAGCTCCATCAGATACAAGTACCCATTCACTTTGTGTCATTGATAATGCTAAAATGGTCTTCTAGCTCAAGGCATCGACTACAATATTGGCCTTACCCAGATGGTAGTCCATAATACAATCATAGTCTTTAAACAATTCTAACCAACGTCATTATCTCAGATTGAGTTCTTTCTAGGTAAGCAGATACTTCAGACTCTTATGATCTATGAAAATTCTACACCTTTCACCATACAAGTAGTGCCGCCAAATTTTCAAGGCAAACATTACTGCTATAAGCTCCGGATCATGTGTAGGGTAATTCTATTCATGTAACTTTAGTTGCCTAGACACATAAGCAACTACCTTTCCATTCTGCATCAAAACACAACCTAAACCATTTCTAGATGCATCACAAAACATAACATACTCCTTACCAGAAGTAGGTTAAACCAATATATAAACTTCAGTAAGCATACTTTTCAGTTGATCAAAACTATTCTGAAATCTATCAGACCATTCATACTTCACTAATTTCTGTAACAGTTTAGTTAAAGGGGATGCTATCATCGAGAACCCCTTCACAATTCGATGATAATAATCAGCCAAACTCAGAAAACTTCTCACTTCTGTCACATTTCGTAGTGGTTTCTAGTTAACAATTGCTTCCATCTTATTAGGATCAACTTTAATCCCTTTAGAAGAGACAACATGTCCTAGAAAAGATACCTCTCGAAGTTAGAAATCACACTTGTTCAGTTTAGCATACAACTATTTTTTCCGCATGGTCTGTAACACAATTCGGAGATGCTCAGTATGGTCAAGTTCATTCTTAGAATAGACTAAGATACCATCTATAAACATCACAACAAACTGGTCTAAATAAGGCCTAAATATTCTATTCATCAGATCCATAAATGTTGCTGGAGCATTAGTTAACCCGAATGGCATTACTAGGAATTCATAATGTCCATAACGGTTCCTAAATATAGTCTTTGGTACATCCACATCCTTTACTCAAAGTTGATAGTAGTTTGATTGTAGATCTATCTTTGAAAAAACTCTTGCATCTTTCAACTGATCAAACAAGTCTTCAATCCTCGGTAACGAGTACTTGTTCTTTATTGTGACTCTATTTAATTGCCTATAATCGATGCACATCCGTAGTGTACCATACTTTTTCTTAATAAATAAGTTCGGTGCTCCCCATAGTGACACACTAGGTCGAATAAACCTTTTATCCAGAATCTCTTGTAACTTCACCTTTAACTCCTTCAATTCAGTAGGAGCCATTCTATACAGTGCTCTAGATATAGGAGTAGTGCTAAGCATGTTGGGACCCTACCCTCGAGGTTCACGTTTCAGACATCCTAAGTGACATCTGAACGTGTGCTCCACAAGGATGGCGATCCCCTACCAGGACAAACATCAAAACAACACTCTTATTCTATTTTAGGACAAATTTATTTGGGAAAACCCCAATCTTATAGCACCCGATCAGTACCAACTTAGGATGGTTTGAAAGAAGACTTAAAGGTCTACAATTTCTATGAAGACCTCGAAGGTGGATTCTATCGTCTAAAGGGTCAAAAAAAATGGAGCAGACAATAGCAACAGATAAATGGTAAAGGCAGACAAAGCTGGAAGACAGACAAAGCAAAGTAATAGACGAAACAAAAGACAGACGTAGCAGAATGACAGACGAAACAAAAGACAGACGAAGCAAAATGATAGACGAAACAGAAGACAGACGAAGCAAAATGACAGACGAAGCAAAATGATAGACGAAACAAAAGACAGACGAAGCAAAATGATAAACGAAACAAAAGACAGACGAAGCAAAATGACAGATGAAATAGAAGATAGATGAAGCAAAATGACAGGCGAAACAGAATGGTTAACTTAAAACGAAGCAAAAGTTAACCTAAGATGATATAGACAGTCAACTTAAGACGAATGACATCATCATAGATGATATGACGTCATTACAGATGATACGTCCCTTAAGACGAAGCATCCTTACAGACGATACAACTCTTAAGACGAATGACGTCATTACAAATGATACGTCTCTTAAGACGAAGCATCTTTACAGACGATACAACTCTTAAGACAAACGACGTCATTACAGATGATATGACGTCATTACAGACGATACGTCCTTACAGATGATACCTCTATATACTCCTAAGCATCTGCCCTTTTAAGGACCATAACATCTGAAAATGACTTTTCCCTTAAGGAAACCTTAAAAATGCAATTGTATTCCATTTGCATCGAAAGACAAGAGTCTTACAAAGCTTTAGTGGGCATTTCAAGTCGCAAATACATTAATGCCTTAAAATTCCAAAATACAGAAAGTACATAATTCAAGATTTGCTGAAAATGCAACTAAAACCTCTCTTTACAAAATTTTCTTCAAAAACAAAATATACAAAAACTTGTAGTGATGCTTAGACCCTTGTCTACTCGATATCTTGCTCATCACATGGATGTGGGGGAGGAGAAAAAGGGGGTGAGCTTAAGCCCGTGGGTATAATTTATAATTGGTAATAAGCAAAACCATTTATGAATTCCTTTCCAATGTAAAAATTGTACGTTATTGCAAAATTATGCATGCATCACTTTTGGCAATTTATCATGAGCACATAAGCATATCAAAATGGTTCGGGTGGATCTAAAACAGAACGTACTATGCAATTCCCATAAGGGTCTTATGTAGCCATAAATTTAGGGGAGTCCATAGAGGAGCTCCATGCCACTAACGGGCAGGTGGGAGAAGCCTTTTTGTCAAAATGCACTTGACTTAACTTAGGGGACCACCACAAATCCATATAACATGTAAAGCATATTGCCCAAAAAGACATATTTCGGAAACTTGGTTTCTTAAGCTTGATATCTTTTCAAAAATCATCTTCATATGTCAAACAAAATTTATATG
>JAOQMP010093419.1:0-16076 GCA_027563575.1 Erythroxylum pedicellare
ATGTACATGTTCTACCATTCATAAACTTCAACGAAAAGAAAAAAACCTAAAAAAAATGTAATTCACATTGAAATTGGCAATCATTGCATTCATTGCTTTAATAAAATGTGAATGCCAACAAGATCCTTATAATCAATAGATATCTAATAAGATCCTTACAATCAATAGATATCTAACAAGATCCTAACTTACTGGCTTTTAATAATTAAGTAGGAAAATAAATAGAAACACACACACACAATAGAAAACCCCCAGATCAAATTAAAGTACTAGATTGGTTTATGATATACTACATAAAATGACTACTTGATGATTTGATCTTAATTCAAGACTAAACAATGAAAATAAATGGGACCAATACCTTACTACAAAAAGCTTATCATCTCTTTCAGGCCACAGACTTTAAGCTTTCCCTGAAAACTTTTATCATTACAGAGAATAAATTCCAATGTGAGAATTCCAACTAAGATTCCATCACCTTGATAACCCATGTATGAACTTCAAAAAAAAAAAACCTAAAAGAAATACAATTGAAACTTAAATTGACAATTATTGCATTCATTGATTAACAACATGTAAATGCGAACAAGATCCTTACAATGTATTGATATCCAACCTCTGAATATATATCCAACCTATCAACCATTGTTCAATACATAAATATCACAAAATTAATGGATATAAGCTATGTAGATTGAAGATACAGTTTAAATTTGTTATTCAGTACACAATATCACAAAATTGTTCAGTTCACTAACAAACACAGTTAAGTTTGCATTTTCTCCTTTCCTTTTGAAGATGCAGTTTGACTTTCTTGGCTTAAATTCACATGCCTAGTAACAGCTTCCTTCTTTTTTATTGATTTCTACCTAAGGTGTAGTAGTCTCTGATTTCTCCTTCCAAGCTATAGATAAAATGCAAACATTGTTAAGTTAATGTTTAATAAGAATGCAAATATTTAACACTTACATTTAGCATCTATAACCCTGTGATTTCATCTGGGTATATCTCCATCCCTTCCATCCATTTCTTAAACTTCCTAGTTGCTTCTTATTGAATAGAAGAGTATGTAATAGGCCTTTTTCCTAAAATTTTCACTTGAGAATTTGGACTACATCTGCCAGCACTAAACATCCTCACTCTGCTTCTATTATTTGCAACACCATAACCAGACCCTCTTCTCCTTTTGGTTTGGCTTTTAGTGGTGTCCTTTGAAGGTGTACAAATATTTGCTATTTCTAAAGCACCTCTAGGTGTTGGGAGAACAATTAAGGATGTTGCATTTGTACTTCCACATACATGAGCAATACTTGAGGTGTTGGCAGTACCTGAAGTATTTGTGGAACCAACAAATGCAAACACAGTAGCAAAGGTAAAGGCAGAGGCAGAAATAGAGGCATTTGCTTTTCTTTTACCTTTCTTTCCCCTTTCAGCATTGTTAGATGCAGATTTAGAAGCACTTACCGGGATGTCAGTTTTAGTTTGAACTGTGGATATGCTTTTTGGGATTGATTGTGAGTTCGTTGTGTTTTGCACCATAGAGGAATGAGTTGACCGGTCTAGGTTAGGATTTTGAAATTGGGCTAGAACCTGCTATTGATAACAATGAGAATGGAACAAAAATACCTATAAGATTTCTACTACTATGGAAAAGAATCTTAACTATACCAAAAAAAAAAGACAAAACACCTTAGAAATTACCTATATGCCCTTCCACGGACAACCTTTCTTGTTGTGTCCTTCTGTATGGCAGTGGCTACATGTCATGATCATGCCCCTCTAGACACGTGGTCAACATTTTGCTTTTTGGTTACTTTTGTATTCTTTTGAGGCTTATCAATGCCTTTTTTCCTATTTGTTTTGGGCCTACTAGGCCCTTGGTTGAATTATGTTGGCCTACTAGTTTCTTCATTGCTAATAGGTCAATCCTTTATACTAGGCATTGGTTGAATTGCCTTCCCATATGCTTTGACATAATTAGTCTTCCATAACTAACTTGAAGCGTACTCTTTAATATTAACCCTATTGTCTCTAATAGCATATATGACATGTCCACAAGGAATGCTAGAGAGGGTATATCTCCTACAAGAACATATTTTATTCTGAAGCCTCACCATTTATCTATTCTGACCATGATCAATCTCATACCCTCCTTCTCCATTATGATGTACTGAACAATGTTGAGCAATTATGACACTCTTCTCAATTACTTCCCATATTCTTAGCCTTAAATTTCCTTTCCACTTGGTAGCCTCTTTCCTTTCCTCACAATTCTTTTCATCAATTCTTTTCTAATGTGCTCAGACAACCCTAAAACTAACATTTTTCTTTCATCAACCAAAGTCTTATTGAAGGCCTCACATAAGTTATTATCAACCAACTCAATCATAGAATCTTCCCTCTAGAAAGCCCTATACCATTGTTGAACTAGTGCATAACTTCAATATCTTCTACTTCCCTTTCCTTCTTGATTCTAAGCTTATCCAAATTTTCTTCATATTCTGTTACTGTGAATGATTTTGCAATTTTCCAAAAGTGCTCCTTCATCTCTTCCCCTTTATGTCCTTTTCTATGCCAATTCATATAAACATGTCTAACACAAAACCTATGCTCAACATCTGGACACAAATCTGCAATGGCTCTATCAAGTCCCTGTAAGGGAAAAACATAACCATTTGAATAGGCATGTGGACACAAATCTGCAGAACAGTTACACTCTTAATAAAAGTAAAAACAAGACTGATGTAAAACTTTTACCTTTTATTGATCAGTCATTATAGTACAACAAATTCCAGAGCCCAAGTGAGGTAAATCTTCTTCCGGCTTTTCAATAAACCACTTACAGGTGACTGTTGACTCAACTTCAACCATAGCAATAGGAAACATTTAATTGTTTCCATCTCTTCCCACAGCATATAGAAGTTCACCATTAGTTTTTTTTTTCAACTAACATCCATCAAGGCCAACATAATGCCTACATCTATGCCTAAACCCATATCTATTAGCTTCTAAACATATGTACATTCTTTCAAATACTGGTGGAGATGTTGGAATTAGCCGAGACACTGTCAATGTAACAGTGCTTCTTAGGTTGGTCTGCCTAATCACTTCAGCATAAGACCAAAACTTCTTAAACTCCTCTTCAATGTTGATCACAACACTATCAACTATTTTTTTCTTTGCTCTTCTCACCATACTCATGGATACTTCAAAACTAAACAATCCTTAATGTAAAATTTGATATAATCATTCTTTAAAAATGGCTCCCTTTAAAGTTTATCCTTCAACAAGTCAGATAAGATGTTGATGTTAATCCTAGTATTTGTATATACCCTGTTACAGTTATGATTATTACTAAATTTTCTAACTTGAAACGACTGCAGCTTCCTATCAAATGCTCCATTTATATACCAAGGGCAATTCTCTGTCCTACATTTACCTTAGTCAAATTTAGGCCTTTTTTTTGTAAACTTAATAGCCCTCTTTATTTTGATAGACAACAAACTCACTGCACTGCACAACATATGATAGTTAGTGGCATTTCCTACTAACCTTATACATATATAATCTAAGAATTTACTAAGTTCTATTAATTCAGGTACATGACATTGTTTACACCTGTGAATTGAGAAAGGGATTTCTCGTTGTGGCTCCTAGGCTAGTAGAATTTTTCACCTATAAGCCTCATGGGAGCTGCATCACTGGTTTCTAGCCTATATACCATCCTAATGTTTTTATTATGCCTCAATGTTTCAAAAATACCCAGATTAAATGCAATCCTTATTTAATTGTTGCATCAAATTTAAGTTACTAATAATTAAAGTATTTCAAATTGAAGTTTGTTGATAAATTTCGAAAGCTAAGAAAGTCCAAGGTATGTAACGTTGTTTACACCTGTGAATCAAGAAAGTGACTTCTCGCTGTGGCTCCTAGGCTTTTGAAAATTTTCACCTATAAGCCTCATGGGAGCTGCATCACTGGTTTCCAACTTATATACCATCCTAAGGGTTTATTATACCCCAATGTTTCAAAAATACCCATATTAAATTGTTACATAAACTTTAAGTTACTAGTAATTAGAGTCTTTCAGATTTAAGTTACTACTAGATTGTTAAATCAGAACTTTATGTTATCAACAATGATACTAAAAGTAATGCAAACAATAACATAAAAACAATACCTCATTTGTAATTAAAAAAATATTCCTCACAATGCTCCCACTAGTAATGCAAGACATATTGGAGATATTAGTTGGACAACTTACCTGGATGGATGGAAAACCGCAATCTACAAAGAAGGAGGAAATTGGGTGATTATGGGCGCTCTTCAACACAAAACAGAGCCTGCAAACAATGGAAACAAACAAATGGCTTTTATCTCTATTATTTGAGAGAAAATAGTTCCTTAAAAGTGTAAAGAGTTATCGTTAATATGCTTTATCATTAACTCTAGAAAGAAGAAGCAAAACATAAACAAAAGATAGGCTAATCTCAGCTTCCAGCATTTGATATGAAACTTGAAATTGGCTTCAAGCCTAATGTTATGATCATTCAACATATCTAGGGTCTTAATGCATAATATGAACAAATAAAGAGAGATTGGATCCCTTTGTCTCAACCTTTCTCCCCTTGTTATTTTGTTAGATAGTTTTCCATTTACCAAGATAGAATAAGTAGTAAAGATGTATTGCTTTATCAATGTTATGACTTCTTTAAAAAAACAAAAACCATCCATCATGTGCAAAATAAATTCTTAATTTATTTAATCAAATGCATTATAAACATATATTTTTAAAAAAATAACTCTTGCATGATTATTTCTTATTTTAATTCTTGAATGATTCTTCCACCAATAAGATGTTATCACCAAATTTGTATGCCTTGAATAAAAACACCTTGGAATATATTGATGTAAGATTTTAACACTTCTTTTAGTCTTGAAACAAGAAGTTTGGCTATGGTCTTATAAAATGTGCCACAATAAGTGATTAGCCTGAAGTATTTAAGGAAACTTGAACTGAGAATTTCAGGGATAAGACTAATAAAGGTTTTATTAATCTCCCAAATCATTTGCCCATTCTTAAAGAACTCCAGTACTACATCAATTACTTCTACCTTGAAATGCTTCTAAGATTTTCAAAAGTGAAGGGAATTTAACCCAATACGACTAAATGTTTTTCTAAGATTGAGTTTAAACATATCTTTCTCCATATCAATAACACTAAAAGGTTTTCTCAAAGCATGTTCTTCCCTAATATAATTTGATGTATTATAAATGATTTTAGTACCAACAAAATGAGCACCTATTAGTTTATGATCCAAGTGAATTTTAGAGGTTTTTATAAGCCTCTTGCTTGATCTTATTAAGAGATGAATATTTTATTCCATAGAAAAAATGTTTGAGACCATAATTCTATTTGGATCATGGGCAATGACTATACATCCATTATAATGAAAATAGTAGGTGGTAATGATTAGATAATGCTTCTTCATATATTAAGAAGATATTTTTATTTCTATTGTACAATTAAATGAAAATTTTAACTAAATGATTATCATATGGTTTGTATATATACACAAGGATCTAAGAGTAACTCTAAAAAAGATTATTCCTCTATATGATCACATTTCATTTCCTTCTTACTTGATGTTTTCTTTTCTTTTCCCTAATAATGTTTCTTCCCTTAATAAAAACCTGAATTGAAACAAAGGATTACATGTTAGACTTATATAGCAATAATGTTGGAAATTAATCAATAAGTTACCCCTAAAAAGTTAACATTTTTTCTCTTTAAAATGAATATTTTTTCTATTTTTAATAATCAAACTAAAGTTATAAGTGTCTCATGTTAACTTTTCCTTTAATAGAACAATCACTTAACATTTAAAGAAAAAATGATGTAGGAGGGTAAGGAAATTTATCTATTACAAAACATCAAAGAGGGAAAACGGTGGGAATTTAGGATTTTCTATAACTTTTACTTTAAAGGAATTTAGGGTTTCTCTTTTTTTTACTTTAGGGAATTTACATAATTTATGGTTAAAACCAAGCAAACTTTTACTCTTTTAAGTGTGGCATTTTAAAAAACAGTAACAGTATCACGTTGTAAATTGCAACAGCGCGTATAAAACACGTCTTAATTTCTGTCTAAAAATACCTTAGGCCCTATTTGGTTGAGGGGTTAGGAATGGAAGGAGATGGAATGTAACACACTTCCATCGTTTGTTTGAGGGTTTCATAATGGAATGCAATGGGATTGGACAAACTTGGTATCATTGGAAACATAAGACAAAGAGGGATAACTTTCTAGAAGAAAGTATTACCTAATTACCTCAATTACCTGATGAGAATAATTGAGCAAAGTGGACCCGAAAGTTGATTGTGAAATAAATCTGGATTAAGGGATTGACTATGATTTCACGTGATCGATAAGGTGACAAGATTAAGGATACGAAACCCGAGTTTTTGACATGAACATGCATCATACATATTCAATATACATGAATGTGCATAATTGAATTTATAATTATGCATAATAATGATATGTGTTTGTATTAAATGTTTTAGAGGAACCCATCAAGCGACCGATTCCAGATATTGCCGGGACGTCGAGGCAATAGGCAATAAAGGAGATTTTGTAAGTAATTTTAGACAGTAATTTTTGTAAGTAATTTTAGACGATAATTTTTGTAAGTAATTTTAGACGGTAAAATTTGATAGTTTTGCTTTGACTGTTTTGTTTGCTATTGCTTTTAGTCCATTGAATGATTTGCAAAGTTGTTAGATTGACATGTTAATTGAATTTCAGATAATTCTATTTTGATTCTGTTAAGTCCTAGTTGTGGGTAAATAGGCATGCTTAGAAGGGTTCGTAGCTGCTCTTGTGACACTTCGATATCCTCTGTTATTAACACTTTGGTGTCTTCTGATATTGACACTTAGGTTTCGAGACTTTGATCTCTTCTGTATAAGTCCCGTTACCTGCTTCTGTAAATAGATTTAGAAGTCTTATGATTTTGTACTATGATATCAGTTTGATTTTGATAGAAGCTAAATTGTGTTTTATTTCTGAAGGGTTTATACCCTCTTGTTTCGAGCAGCTCTGTTATTTATAAAACTCTGATTTGATCTTAATTTCTGTATCTGTTGTTAAATTATAGTTTAGATATTACTCACTAAGTTATATGCTTAGCACGGTGGATTTGCCCTGTGTAGGTTCAGAGAGAAGGACATAAGGACTAGGACAAGTCAACCGAAATAGCCAATGGAGTCTGAGTTCTTGTTTTATTAAAATTGTATTTTTGGAGTTTGTTTTTGGCTTGTCTTTGATGTATATGACTTTGGATTTATTTGAAGGTTTGTAATAACCTTAATTGAGGCTAGTTTCGGTTTGGAACAAGTTGTATTAAGCTTAATGTATTATGATGTATGTTTGCTCTGAATTGCTTCTACTTTGAGCTATTGAGAATGCATGACAAATGTTTCGCATGTTTTGGTTTTATCTCGATTCCGTATGCATGTATGTTATGTTATCTGTGTGGCATCCCGTATCCTCCCAGAGGGTATTAGGGCATCACACCGTTTTGGTATCAGAGCATGGTTTAGGCGATTTTAGTTTAACTAGCACTTAACTATTGCTTGTAATTGAATAAAAGAGTTATGTCTAGCTTAATGCGGTTTATCCTATGTTTTGGTTTTAGAATTTCCGTATGGAAAGATCTCACAAGGCTGTTGATGAGGTATCTTGTTGAGAGTTTGTGATTCTGTATAAGATTATAACATTGGTTTGTTATTAGAATTTCATGATGGATACGTATCTTAAAATTCTGAATTGTAAGATGAAGTCAATGATAGTAACATATGTAGAAGCCCTCAAGATTAAGTTGATCAGTTATTATGAGTGTACATCTGATAAAGTGGTTGCTTTAGTGAATGATGTTACAGTGTACAGATGTAATATATGTTTGGATATGCATGAATGAATATTGGACAAGAATGAATGAATGAGTATTGAATGAATCAGATATGAATGTTGGAGTCAGATAAGTATGAGATTCAGACACAGGAAGTTAAATATACTATTGAGAGTGCATGTACTTTGTTTATTGTAAAGTTAGGCTTTTGAATTTGCGATCCATTATTATTATTGATAGAGGGACGTAGGTCCATAAAGAATTCTTTGTCAGTATGTTCAGGAAGTACGAGTTTGATTCCATGTATATGTTTTAGCTCAGGAAGTTGAGATTTCGAATAATTTGAACTATGTAGAGAGAAAAAAAGTGTTCAAACATCAGGTTAAGTTGTTAAGGAATCTGAGACATTGAATGATTAAAGAAAATCATTCGAAAAAAGAAGTCGATTGGGAGACTATGAAAGATGATGATTTATCTTAATGTAAGAAAATGAAACTTTATTGATATCTTGAAACAGGAGATACTACATGGTTCGATGTTAGACATAGATTTGGTGTATTCGTATTCGTGGTTATAGAATTGAATATGATATCAATACCTTGTTGTGATTGTATACTTTTGAGGTGATAGGGATTTAAATACATTGTAATGGATAAGTTCACCAAGTTTGCTCATTATATGCCTGTTCGTTTTGACTATTCATTAGATAAGTTTGTAAGTATATATATGAATGAGATAATGAGGTTGTATGGGGTGCCACTATTTATTATTTCTGATCATAATATTCGATTTGTTTCGAGATTCTGAAAAAGTCTGTAATGGCTCTAGATACTCAAATCAAGTTTAGTACTACTTTCTGAATGAGTTATTCAGGTATAAATTTCGAGGATGAAATTTCTTAAGGAGGGAAGAATTGTAACACCCCATGTTAGGGGTTAGGAAAATTGAGGAATTTCATTGCACTGTATTTCGACATATATAAATAAATTATACATGCATTCATTTACATTTTTCTGGGTAAAGTGGATTTTTAAATACGATTACATTGTGGAAAAATTTATTTAGAGACAATTGTTATTATTTCAAAATTTTTGGTGAATTTTAGGCATTTCCGAAAATTTGGGGTATTTTGAATTTTGGACTAGGAAAAATAGACTAATGGAATTTTACCATGTAGCATCTGTATATTGACGAAAAATGGCACATATGCAATGAGCCATGTGTCAATTTGGTAACAACACACGTGGTTATAACGCACGTGAATACGTGTGTTAGAGGAAAAGCCATTGGAACCTTGTTGTTCTTTGGATTATGTTAGTCTTCTTTGAAAATCAATGAAAATTCATCACCGAAACACTAGTTTGGATTCTTATAGTAGTAATGTCCTTTGCAACACAAATAAATTGGTCCAACTGTTAGTTGCTTTTCTCTCGTTAGTTTTGTTTCTTCAACCATCACCGAACCCTGTTCATCATCACTCACTATTGAAGAATTACAAAAAAATCAAGTAATATTCTAACTCTCTAAGTTTTGTGAATGTTTCGGATGATATGTTAGTGTTGGAAATGAACTCATGCATGAGTTGGATGACGTTCTATGTTGGAAATATATACACGCATGAGAAGCTTATGTAGTGTGGTCTCAGTAAATGGATTCACTAAATGACTTGGGTCAGGATTTGAGGTCATGAGTGTATAAAGATAGCATTAAGAGTATCTGAAATTAGATATGAATTTACTGAGTATTGTGTAATTTGAAAAATGCAGAAAATGAAACAGATATAGTAAGAATGAAATTACAGTAGAGAGAGAAAGTTGAAAATGATTTCAAGTGCATGCATCGATTTTTAGTGTTTGAACATAGATTTGATTTGTTTGAGTTGTGATGAGCTGAAATGGAAGTAGAAGAATTGGTTTAACTGTGATATGTCTTCATTGAATAAGATGGAAGTGAGAAAATCTGGGAAAAGAATGAAAGAAGAAGATGAATAAAACGTAGTAATGTTCACCGCGGCCAACTCTCCTCAATTCCCCACAGCCAACTTGAAGGATTTCATTTCTGTGAAAGTTCGCCACGGCCAAGTCTTGAGTTTGTCTGGCAAATTTTTAAGAAAATTGCGAAGAATTTTGCTCTCTGGAAAGTTCACCGCGGCGAAGTTTCCTAACATCTTGAACATGCTTTAGTATTTTGGGTATAACTTTCTCTGTAGTTATCTAAATGAAGTGATTTTTGATTTGAAGTAAATTAGGGACATAGGAATACATATTTTATGAAGAGATTAAATTATAATTCTGCCTCTAAAGATTTCATAATCTATTGGAATTTGAGATAAGAATTCTGCTAAAGCATAAGAACAATCTAAAATCTTTTAACTATAAATTTCAGTATACTAAACCAAATTGAATGAATTTTGTGTCATTGGAAACCTAAGACAAAAAGTGAAAACTTTCTAGAAGGAAGTATTACCTAATTACCTTACCTACCTGATGAAAACAATTGATCAAAATGGACCCAAAAGTTAGTTGTGAAATAAATCTGGATTGAGAAATTTAGTATGGTTTCTCTTGATTGTTAATGTGACAAGATTAAGGATAAGAAACCCGGAATTTTTCATGAACATGCATTATACATATTCAGTATACATGAATGTGCATAATTGAATTTATAATTGTGCACAATAATGATATATGTTTGTATTAAATGTTTTAAAGGAACCTATCGAGCAACAGATTCCAGATATTGTTGGGACGTCGAGACAATAAGTAATAAGGGAGATTTTGTAAGTAATTTAGACGGTAACTTTTGTGAGTAATCTTAGATGGTTACACCTTACTTTGTTCTACTTGTTGAATTTGATTTATGCTAATTGTGTTCTGAATTCCGGACAATGGTTGTCTAAGGCGTTTGATGCAAGTTTATATTATTGGAAGTGCTACTTGCATGTGAATATGATTGACTACTTGCTTTGCACATGAAATGTCTGAAATGACCTTGTTTTCTTTTAAAACTGATGAGTCCTAGTTGTAGGTAAATAACCATGCCTAGAAGGGTCTGCAGCTGCTTATGTGACACTTCGGTATCTGAAATTTCGGTGTCTTCTATTATTGACACTTCGGTGTCTTCTGTTATTAAGACGTAAGTCTCTTTTGTGATATGATACCAATTATGGTATCTTCTGTATAAGTCCTATTACCCACTTTTGTTGATGGATTTAGCAGTCATCTAATTTTATATTTTAATATTTATTTGATTATGACATAATCAAAATTGTATTCTGATTTAGAAGGGTTTATACCCTCTTGTGATATTCAGTTCTGATAATTATAAAAATATATTCTAAAATGCATTATGTTTGATTTAATGTTAGGCAATCTTTTAATGCATACTTAGGCAATCTTTTAATGCATACTTATGCTGTTACATGATTCTATATGATGAGTTATCACTTCATATATAGATTAGTTATTACTCACTAAGCTTTATGCTTAACACGGTGGATTTGCCTCGTGTAGGTTCTGAAAGAGGGACGTAGGAACTGGGACAAGACAACTGTGATAGCCAAAGGAGTCTGATTTTTGTTTTGTTTATATGTAATTTGAGATCATTTTTGGACTTGTATCTAATGTCTATAACTCTTGAATTTTTATTTTGATGGGTTGTAATAACCTTAATTAAGGTTGTTTTCCGAAATTATGATATGTGATGTGTGTCTGTTGAGATTCTGGTAATATATGTATAAAGTATTTTGTATGTTTTGAAATGCTTCGTGTTCAGTGTGTTCTGTGTGTGTGGCACTTGCAATTTTCTCCTAGGGGGTATTAGGGCGTCACACCTTTTCGGTATTAGAGCATGGTTTAGGCGATTCTGGTTTAACCAATGCTTAACTATTGCTTCTATTGAGTGTACAAGTTGTATTTTGGCCTAATGCGGTGTCCCATGTTTTGTCTATAGAATTTACGATGGAAGGATCTTGTGACTCTATTGACGAAGTTGCTGAGAGCAATCATCCGGAGCAAACTTGTCCAGAAATACCTGGACCCTCAAGGGTCAATCAAGGTGAAGCTAAGATGTCACCTCCTTCTCCAGCTCAGGGAGAGGCTTTAAATAAGTTGTCCCAGGATATGATGACATTACTACATCGGATGACAGCACCTAAGGCTCCGATTGATCAGCTAAGGAAGTATGGACCCTAGGAATTTACTGGGACATCTCTAGAGGAATCTGAAAGGGCTAAGTTCTGGATTAAAAAGGTGAAAAGGGTACTAGATAAGATTAGTTATCCAACTAAGCAGATGGTGCACTGTGCTGTCTCCCTTCTACAAAGAGCAGCTTATGAATGGTGGAAGTTTGTTCTGAGGAGTCCTCAGCTACTGGTACCTCTGACTTAGGATTTCTTTGCCTAAGAATTTAAAACTAAGTATGTGACAGAGGCTTACAGAAAGGATAAATGGAAGCAATCTCTGAACTTAAAGTAAAGAAACTTATCAGTTGCTGAGTATGATTGGGAGTTCAACTGAATCAATAAGTATGCCCCTAAATCTATGCTTATTGAAGAGTTTCGATGTCACTAGTTTGAGGATGAATTGCATGATTCCATCAAGGATCTGGCAGCAATTACTTTATTGTAGCAAGTGACGTACCATCAGCTGGTACAGGCTGCAATGAAAATTGAGAGACAGGAGATGGTTAGGAGAGAAAGGAGTCAAAGAAGGGGTTTTGGTAGAGGAGGCCACTCCTCAGGGAAGCGGAGTCAGGAAGGTACTACTTCTACACCAAAAAATACTCAAAGATTTGTGACACGGAGAAGGGGACAAAACTTTCCCTCTTTGGCTGTTTCTGGTAGGGGTAGTCTGGAGGCCGAGGTTTTGAACCCCCGGAGTGCCCTGATTATTTTATACATCATTGAGGTGTTTGTAGAAGGACTACGGGAGATTGTTTTTGCTATGGTAGTACTGAGCATAAAATAGTCAGTTGCCCTCTGAACCAGGCTCAGACATCACAAGCTAGTCGAGAGGTCTTTTATGCATCTACTAGGAACAGAGGATGAGATAGAGGTCGACGAGGATTTGGGCAAAATAGACTGAATCGGAGTAACCAATCAGAAACAGTAGATCGACCAGCTGTGCCTATTGCTTCAACTCGAGCTTATGCACTGAAAGCTCGTGAGGATCAGGATGCACCGGATGTCATTGCTGGTATTGTTTCTCTCTTTGAATCTGAAATGTATGCATTAATTGATCTTGGATCTGCACACTTATATATCTGTGCTGGAGAAATGTTTGATATGAAAATGTCTATAGACCAGTTAGAATATAACATTCATGTGACTAGTCCTCTAGTCAACAGTGTGTTGGTTAATCAGGTGTTTAGGAATTGTCCTATTATAATTCATGGAGTTGAGTATGTAGCAGATTTGATTAAATTGCTATTTCATGAATTTGATTTAATTCTAGGTATGGATTGGTCATCTAAGCATCGGGTAGTAATTGATTGTAATGCTAAGATAATTATGTTTAAGAGACCTAATTAGTCTGAGATAGTATTGTATGGCGTCCGCACTAGTTCCTTAGCTAATGTGGTATCTACTATGCAAGCTAGAAAGCTCCTCAGGAAGGGATGTGAAGTTTCTCTATCTTTTGTGTTTGATTTCTAAAAGGAGGGTGGTAAGGATAAACTGCTTGACATTACTGTAGTGAATGAATTTTTAGATGTATTTCCTGAGGAATTACCTAGACTCCCTCCTAAAAGAGATGTGGAGTTATCCATTGAAGTTATACCTAGCACTGCTCTTATATCCACAACACCGTACAGAATGGCTCCTACTGAGTTAAAGGAGTTGAAGGTGCAGTTACAAGAGCTTCTAGATAAGGAGTTTATTAGACCTAGTGTGTCACCGCGGGAAGCACCGGTGTTGTTTGTTAAGAAGAAGGATGGCACACTACGGATATGCATCGATTACAGGCAATTGAATAGAGCCACAGTGAAGAATAAGTATCCATTGCCAAGGATTGAAGACTTATTTGATCAATTTAAAGATGCAGGAGTGTTTTTAAAGATAGATTCGTGATCGGGGTATTATCAGCTTCGGGTAAAGGATGTGGATGTACCAAAGACTACATTTAGGACCTGTTATGGACATTATGAATTCCTAGTAATGTCATTCGGGTTAACTAGTGCACCAGCAACATTTATGGATCCGATGAATAGAGTGTTCAGGTCTTATTTGGACCAGCTTGTTGTAGTGTTTATTGATGATATCCTAGTCTATTCTAGGAATGAACAAGATCATACTAAGCATCTCCGAATTGTATTACAAACTCTGAGGGAAAGACAGTTGTATGCTAAGCTGAGTAAGTGTGATTTCTAGCTTCGGGAGATATCATTTTTAGGGCATGTTGTCTCTTCTGAAGGAATCATAGTTGATCCTAGTACGATAGAAGTGATTGTTAATTGGAAGCCACCACGGAATGTAACAGAAGTGAGAAGTTTTCTAGGTCTGGCTGGTTATTACCATCGGTTTGTTAAGAGATTCTCAGTGATAGCATCCCCTTTAACTAAACTGTTATGGAAGGGAGTGAAGTATGAATGGTCTGATAGATGTCAGAGTAGATTTGATCAGTTGAAAAGTATGCTTACTGAAGCTCCTGTATTAGTTCAACCTATTTCTGGTAAGGAGTATGTTATGTATACTAATGCATCTGGAATTGTTTAGGTTGTGTTTTGATGCAGGTAGGAAAGGTAGTTGCTTATGCCTCTAGGCAACTAAAGACTCATGAACAGAATTACCCTACACATGATTTGGAACTTGCAACAGTAGTGTTTGCCTTAAAATTTGGCGGCACTACCTGTTTTGTGAAAGGTGTAGAATTTTCACAGATCATAAGAGTCTAAAGTATCTGCTTACTCAGAAGGAACTTAATCTGAGACAACGATGTTGGTTGGAATTTTTTAAAGACTATGATTGTATTGTAGACTACCATCCTGGTAAGGCTAATGTTGTAGCTGATGCCTTGAGTCGAAAGACTATCCCAGCATTATCACTTATGCAGAATGGATGGAAACAAGGATCTGATGGAGATTTGATGGCTTAATTGAAAGCAAGGCCTACTTTGAGACAGGAGATTTGTGATGCTCAAAGAGCTGATGATAAGTTACAACACCTTATCTTGGCTACTCAGGAAGGTAAATAGTCTGATTTTTCTGTGCAAGATGATGGTGAATTGTATTATAAGGATCGGCTGTGTGTGCCAACTAATGATGAATTGAAAAAGAAGCTATTGTTTGAGGCTCATAATACAGTATTTACTATGCATCCAGGTGGAAATAAGATATATCAAGATTTGAAGCAGTATTACTAGTGGGTAGGTATGAAACGGGATGTTGTGGATTATGTAGCAAAATGTCTCACATGCCAGCAGGTTAAAGCAGAGCATCAGGTCCCATCTGGTTTGTTACATCCTATTTCTATTCCTCAATGGAAATGGGATAACATTACCATAGATTTTTTCACTGGACTTCCTCTCCCTCAAAAGAAACACGATGCTATATGGGTGATTGTAGATAATTTCACCAAATCTGCTCATTTTCTACCTGTTCGTCCTGACTATTCTTTGGATAAGCTTGCAGATTTGTATGTAAATGAGATAGTGAGATTGCATGGTATACCATTATCTATCATTTCAGATTGTGATCCTCGATTTAATTCGAGATTCTGGAAAAGTTTAAAGAAGGCTCTGGGAACTCAGGTTAAGTTTAGTACTACTTTCCATCCCCAAACAGATGGACAATCTGAACGAGTTATACAGATATTATAAGATATATTGCGGGGTTGTGTGTTAGAGTTTCCCGAGAGTTAGGATAACTATCTGACTCTGATGGAGTTTGCTTACAATAACAGTTATCAGACAAGCATTAGCATGGCACCTTATGAATCATTATATGGTAGGAAGTACAGAACTCCAATATGTTGGACTGAGTTGAGTGAAAACAAGATGATCGGACCAGAAATTGTGAAAGATACTAAAGAAATGATTCAGATTATTCAACAAAGATTAAAAACTCCAGTGATAGGCAGAAGTCTTATGCAGATCGAAAAAGGAAAGATATTGAGTATCAAGTGGGTGATAAGGTGTTTTTGAAAGTGTCACCATGGAAACACATACT
>JAOQMP010093459.1:6021-16067 GCA_027563575.1 Erythroxylum pedicellare
CTTCCTCCTACTTTTCAATGCATCATGGTGTTTTGATTGTTAGTCACATTGGGACAATATGGTGTTTAAGTGTGTGGGAGGTTATTCCATTTTGACACTTTTTCTTTATGCTTCATTTTTGTCCATTTAATTGCTTGTAAAAGTCATTTGCGTGTCCTCTGCAAATTTTTTTAACTTGGTAATTGAGGTGAATTAAATGTTTTCAAGTGTTTCTTTTTCTCTGCAATATTTCACCATGGCGACGTTGCTAATTTTTAGTTCGCCACGGCGAAGTCAATTCCTTTCATAAAAAGAAAAAGACATTTTCTGTTTTAATTCCCTCATTTCAATAATTCTCCCAAATTAGATTCTTCTCACTCTTGTGTCTCAAGATTTTATAAATTTCAAAGTTGTCCATGTGTTTTTGGAAAACCATATATGTTTTTAAATGATAGTTGATTTTGGTTAATTCCATTTTCAATGTTTACACGAGAGGCAAGTGAGGGTACGCTGAGAGAGTAGAACTATGTGTTTTTAAACCTTAAGATTGCTTAATTGAGATGCTAACCTTGTTGGAAGGATATTTGGGCCTGAGTTCTTTCATTTCTATGTGTATCTGCTTAATTTCATCTCTTTAGAACTTGTTTTAATTCTTGATCAAAGCTTGATGAACTAAAATTTTGTTAATATGATAAGGGCATTCTTTTCAAAAACCCTACTTATGCAAACACAAACCCTAAACACTTAACCATGCTAGCCCCTTTAAGCCGTCTTTTGAATGCATGCATATTTCACAATTAAAGTAAATATCCCATCTCTAGTTAAAGATGATCTAAAAAAACAAGGGTTTCTATACAAAAAAAAAGAAAGAAAAGTTCTAAAAAGCTTAAAAAGGACATAAAGCTTTCTTAAAAGAGAAAAGTTACAAAAAATGTGTTAGATCATGTTTGTTGTTTGTTTAAATATTTTCTTATGCATAGTTGGCGTTTGCTGCATGTGGAAAATAATTTTGATGCATTTTTCTTCTTCTATTTAATCCATTTCATTTAGCCTTTCGTACATTACAACCCTGAAAGTCCTCTTAATTCTCGAAATTATAGTTCTTGTGGTGGAGAGGTAAAATTATCACAAGCTTATGGAAGAGAATGGACTAAGCAGATTATAGAGTGAAATTATCCCAAGACAAGTGAGTTGAGAGATTAAACACATTTCCTTGAGAGAAATCTTTCTTGCCCAATCTCTTAGATTAAATACTTATAGTGTTTTTTTTTTCTTAGCGCTCTTTCAGTCTACTTGGGTTGATTTCTAAGGAAGTGATTTAACTAATTCTCTGCTTTCATTTTTAAGCATGGTCGATATTTTCTTTTACACTTGTGTCTCTTTGACTTTTATAAGCTTTGTCTAGGAGTACAAAGGTCTAAGTGTAGGGGAATTTAATTGAACCTAAGTTTCCTATATCATTTGGTGACAATTTCATGGTTTTTGTTATACTTTGTGGCTCTTATTATCAAATATTGTGCTTAATTAAGCTCATGAGTACTTGTTTTGAATTAATGTAGTTTGAAAGTAAAATTGTCAGAAATAATTAGTAATTTCACTAAATTGATTTTTAGAACAATTGATACTACAAACTACTATTTTCATTGCAGGACATTCAAGACCAAGAACACAAGTCAACGAGGCAAAAGGTAAAGTTTGTCGTGGCGAGGATGATGTTTCGCCACAGCGAAATTAGAAAATCTTTGAATAATACCTTTCAGACAAAGTTTATCGTGGCAAGGATAATGCTTTCGTCACGGCAAAATCGGCAGATTATTGACGAAATCTTTCAGGAAAAGTTCGTTATGGCGAACTCATCCTTTCGCCACTGCAACACATTCAAATTGGCACCAGACCCGAACCATTTTTGGAAAATTAACCAACTGCGCAACCCAATCTAGCAACCTATTTTTGAAAAAAATCTATTTTGGGCTAACATACAAAAGGAGATAGGGGAGCCAACATAAAAGAGATACATATTCCATCATCTTCCACAGCTATCACACCATCGTCGTCTCCTACATCCATCTCATTTTCTTCCATTTTTCATCGTCGATTTCTACCATGGGTGCCTCTGATTGCTTCTCGATTGTGAATTTCTTAAAGCTATGCATGACTAGGCATCTTTCTCCTCTTGAAGATGTAGCAATGGCTAGAGTTCAATGAGCTTAAAAGGGGAGTAACTTAATCCGTAGTTTAGCTATGATTTATGAATTCCTAGGTTTAGGATTTTTAATTTGTAATTGAACATACTTGATTATAGTTTAATCAAGTGTTGGATATTCAATGAGCAGTTTGGATTTGTTTATGTAGATCTTTGAGCTTAAATATATGAAGTCTCATATATGTCTATTTGTGATCTTGTTGATTCTCTTTTATCTTGCATAGTTGTGTTAGATATGGAGTTGATTCTATATTCTAAAATGACTTATTGCATTGACTCATCCACTACATACACTAAGAGCATTTAACAGGGTTTTAAGAAATGGAGTCCTATTGATTAAAATCTTAGATTTAAAGAGTTATTTAAGGTTTATCCACTTGAAACTTGGTGATTTCTACTCCCGTCAAAATTAATTTTGAACTATGCTAGCCAAAGCTCATTTTCAAGAGGATATTATCACTATTTGATTATTTGCTTTAATATTTTCGTTTTCTATTCCCAAAAATCCAAAAATACATTTTACATATTTTCTTACAATTTCATTTAGTATAGTTAATGTTTTCAAAGAACAAAACCCCTCCTTACCAAATTAGCTTGCGTTTCATGAGAAATAGGTTAACTTAGGTCCATTCGTTTTAGGTTTTGATTAAGTGAGACGACCTGAGGTTACATCCTGTATTGCAATCCTTGGATTATTTTTTTGATTTGACTTCCAGGGGTACGAACAAACGTCCGAATTAAAATGGCGCCGTTGCTGGGGAACCAAGAAATTGGTTCTCTATAGCTTTTGTCATTTTGCTTCTAAGTGAGGTTAGGAGCCTTTTATTTATAGTGCATTTTAGATAGTTTAGCTTCATACTTGTCAATAGTATAGGATTTGATTTTCTTTGCATAGCATCAAAATTTTGAAAATAGACAACAAAAGGATGCTAAACTTTTTGCGCTTTTCATACCTAGCATTTTTGCACCCACATAGTTTTGAACATTCCTTTGATTGCTTTTTGATCCATATATACATACTTGCATACATACTTCTATACATACTTTCACAAACCTACACACTTGCATCCATCACATCACATCTCATCTTTTTATTTGACTTTGTATGTTTGCAAGTCGATTTTTTACTTTTTATTTTCATTTGAATTGTTCCCTTGCATGCCCCGAAAAACCAAACTTTTACCTTTCTACCCTAAAATTGAGAGACGTTTGAGAAAAATCAGAAAGGAGAGGAGAGAAAAAGAGAGAAGCAAAGCAGTTGTTGAAGAGGAGAACATTTCAGTAGGGTCTAGTCAGCCAAGTAGTGAGAGCGAATCACTAGAAGGAGAGACAATGGTTGAAAACCCAGCTTTTCTGCAAAACCCTAACCTTAATGCTAACCAACCTAGGAATGGTGGTAACGGAGGTAATGGGGAGTAGGAGCGAGCTGGTGAGAATAATGGAAATCAAAGGAGGACTATTAGGGAAGTGACTACCTGTGATGTGAATTATGATCCATTTACTATTACTTGCCTTAGTTTTGGTGTGAATTTTGAAGTTAAAGGATTTCTTATTAACTCTTTTCCTAAATTTTATGGCTTGACAGGAGAAGATTTCTACATCCACTTACAATCGTTATCCATGATTTGTCAGAGTATGAAACCAGTGGGAGCTTCGCTTGATCAAGTACTATAGAAAGTTTTTCACCTATCCTTGGAGGGTTAAGCAAGGGAGTGGTATATGAGCCTTCCAAGACATGTGGCGAATGCCTACCATAGTTGGGCCAATCTACAAAAGACATTCTTAGAGAAATATTTTCTGGCCTCCCGAACTTCATCAATGAGGAAGGAGATTTACTCAGCATGTGAAGATTATGATGAGTCCCTCTACGAATTTTGGAACCATTTTTAAGATCTATTGTCCATATGCCCCCACCATCAAATACCTGATGAGTAGTTAGTGCATCACTTTTATGATGGACTGAAAAGTCAAGAAAAAGTTATGTTGGATGCGACATCAGAAGGTTCTCTGATTGAACTCACAGCTTCGGAGGCATGAGATCCAATTAAATAGTATAGTGTTAGAGACACCAGAGGCGTACATGAGTTTGGAGTTTTAACAGCCTAATCTAGAAGAATGGAAAATTTGGAGTCTAAGGTTGACGCTTTAGAAACTAAAGTGACTTTACAGTTGTCCTTCATCACTACAAAGTTGAAAAACATAAGTGTGCATTGTCCAACACCTTCTATGGATCTTACTGTACCTAATTATGATACTTGTGGGTCAGTAATGCATATCTCTAGTGTCTGCCCTGATTGTTATGAAAAGGTGTAGGCTGTTTATCAGGGTCGACCCAATCAGAAATGGGATCCTTATTCTAACATTTATAACGAGGGACGAAAAGCAAATCCTAGGCTCAGTTGGAGAAATGAAGAAGGAAGAGGTACAAACAGATTTCAACAAAGTAGAGGAGCTAGTTCGTCCACAAACCAGTTCCATAACCAACAGCAAGCTCTAACTGTCCTATGAATGGAAGACACTAATCAACTTCTGCATAACATGATGGCGTTGATGAAAGAGGAGAGGACTTCAAATAATAACCAGTTTAACCCCATAACCTCTCTGATTCAACATGACTCTTTTAAAACTGCTGCTCAGTTTAATTCTCTAGATAAGATAATGGAGCAATGGGAGACGAAGGCTGAGAATATCAACTCCTACGTCACTCAACTATCTAACAACATGAGTGAGAACTAAGCTAGGAGCAGTGGATGAGGGAGTAGATAACGAAGAGATTGAATGTGAAGAAGTGCCTTCAACATCTGTAAGAGTCAAGAAGTTTGAAAACTCCAAAGAGAGAGAACTTTTAACTGAAAAGGAGTTTATACCATTAAAGAGCAAAGAAGTGAATTTTGAAAGCAACCAGGAATCAAACAGGCAAGGAGCTCATGAAGCCAATGACAAAGAGGTAAATCTAAAAGACCTTCCTTGTCCTAATTCGTATTTGCTTAGCAAAAGGATGACTGATACTAACCATGAGAAAGATATCATTGATTTGTTTGGTAGAGTAGAAGTCAATATCCCTTTTCTTGACCTTGTGAAAAGGGTTCATGCATATGCTAAGTATCTTAAAGACCTGTGCACCAACAAAAGGAAGTTTAGACCGAATGAAAGAGTGCAAGTTAGCTCAAATATGTCTTCATTGTTTAAACCCCAAATCCCCGTAAAGTGACAAGACCCTAGATCTTTCACCATCCCATGCACTATAGGTAAAGTTACCATAGGGGGAGCCTTGTTAAATCTGGAGGCAGCCATTAATGTTATGCCTAAGTTTGTCTACACATCACTAGAAGTCAAGAGCCTTAACTCTACATTTGTAGTTCTACAATTGGCTGATAGGTCTCTTAGGTATCCTGTGGGCATTATAGAGGACATTTTTGGTCTAGGTTAAGGGTTTGGTCTTTCCTGCTGACTTTTATGTGCTTGATATGTATTCTGAAGTTATGTAGGACACTATATTAATTCTTGGTAGACTTTTCTTAAGGACTGCTAGTACTATGATTAGCATGAAAGAAGGTACCATCACCATGGAGGTAGGAGAGCAAAAAGTGTCCTTTAACATGTACGAAGCAATGAAACATCCCCATGAGGATTATTTACTTTTAGGAGTTAACATGCTTGATATTGTTATTGATGATGCATCCTTTGAATTTGAACTCCAAATTTCTTACTCTAGCTCTGCACTGTGCTCATTAAATCCTTCGAGTGTCAATGATGACCCATTGGGAGAAAGGTTTTCTGTTAATGTTTCAGGTGAATCTGGAATTGAGGAGGCTGACACCAGCATGGCAAGTGGTAAAGTTGTCTTACCATAACATGGCTATCTATTAAAGGTTCACCAGGAGAACCAGTAGCCTCCGTAATCATTAGGATGTTTCTTTCCTTCACTTGTTTACTTACTTTTTCTCTGTGACTGATTATGACATTGTTGGATGCATTAGTTTATTGAATAAGTGTGGGAAGGAACCATTTTAGTAGGGCATTAGCTTAGCTTTTAGTTTATGCAGCAGTTTTTCAATTCAATAATTCCCATGCTAGTTCTGTCTCCTGTTTTATTTTTGTTATGCTTATCGGCCTGATGCATGAAACATCATCAAGTTTGAGGAAATTGATGTGATTAATTGTGTTGCACATTATTTTGTTGAGCTTATTTGGTGCCTGATGACTTTGTATATGATCTTTAAGGTTACTGAGTATCCAGCTTGTGTCATTTGTTTGTGAGTCATGTTTCTCATTTCTGTCTTGCCTAAATTTTCCTTTCTGGTAATCTTCGCTGAGACGTAAAGTCCACGTCGCCACGACGAACTTACCTTATTTTCTTTATGTTTCTCTCGGGTAAATTTCACCGCAGAGAAAGTCCCTCACACTTTTTCTATTTATTTCTGGTAAATTTTGCCGCGGAGTGAAGTCTATGTCGCCACGGTGAAGATACCTCATTTCTTTCTATTCCTCTCGGGATAATTTCTCCATTGTGTGCATTTCACGTTACCGCGGTAAACCCACCATCATTCTTCTCTATTTCTTTGGGTTAATTTTGCCGAGTTCTGAGTTCCATGTCGTTGCAACGAAACATCAATATTTTGAAGTTTTTATAATTAGGGTTAAGTTTGCTGTGGCGAAGGTTTAATCTGCACGAATTTTACCCAGTGAAATTACCATTCCACCCCTATTTTCTCTTAACCTTTCTTATCCCCTCTATCCTTTTCTTTCATTTCACACACCTAAACCCTATTTAAACCCTCCGACCCCCCTTCCTTCGTTTCCACCTTCATTTTTCTCCACAGCCATCCTCGCGATTCTTAACCCAACCTTTTTCTTTTGACTCTCTGCATATCCTTCAATCTTTGTAAGTGTTTCTTCTTTTCATTTTTCTTAGTTTCTGTAATGTTTAAGGTAGATTAGGTTGTCTATCTTGTTTTCTTTTCCATTTTCCCTTTAGATTCATTTTGTTTGGGTTAGTTTGCTTTACTCATTTGTTTAGTTATGTTTTGGTGTGCATTTTTTGCAGGACAATGCCTCGAGTTAAACTCCCTGCCCTTACTTCCCCTTTTGCCCCTCCTAGCCCTCCTAGTTATTCCGATTCCTCAGATAGTTTTACTTTCGCCAAACTTTATGAGGAAGTAGTCACTAGGCCTTTCATTAAAGAGCAACCCTTTCTATTAGCTCCCCTTAACAATCCTTTCGTGCAGCAACTTGTTGCTTTACAACTCACAGGCTTAATAAAACCCCATGCTCAAGGCAACGATAAATTTGTTCGCCATTTTTATACATATTCCAGATTCAATAGTACCATGGAAATTAACTTCCGTGGTATTAAAGCACCCACTGCATTCACCACAGCCAATATCTGTCACCATTTCAATCTTCCTAACATTCTTCATTTCCGCTAGGATCAGCTCATCCACAACTACCCTTTGGACGATGTTATTCGTACCCTCTATCAAGAGGGCGCCGAATGGCATTGGCCCCATTATTATCAAGTTTAGTTAAAATGATATGATCTTTGACCCGTAGCTCATCCTTGGCTTTATTTAGTTTGCCATAATATCGTCCCGACCACTCACCTCGCCTATGTAATAAAACAACAAGCTTTACACATCTACCTCCTGATGATTGGTTGCTCGATTGATATAGCTGATGCTATCGCCTCTGCCCTTCATGATTCTATCACTACTGCCAAATTCACTAAAGCCATCACCTTTCCTCACCTTATCTCTGACATTTTCTCAACACACAATGTCTCGAAGTTTGATACTAATAGCTATTTTGACCTAGCCCTACTCTTTAGGTATACCCACCTTAAGCAACCTACCATTCCCCCACCTTGTCCCTCCTCCCATGCTCATGATATTGATGCAACCTCTGTAGCTGCGACACCAGTTGAGGATGATCCTCCAGCTTAGGATGCTCCTGAGCTTATTACCTTACAGACCCTCACTGGTAAAGTCGACGAACTTTGTATAGATCTCTCTCATCTCTAAGACACTCTCTTTCAGGAGATAGCCTGGAAGAAGGAGAAAGAGAGGCTTTATATGACCGAGATAGGCAGTATCGTCGGTGTCTGGATGAATTGCTCGCTGACCATTTTCATTTCCAGTTACAATCTGATGAAGATGACCCCCTGAGCGATGCTAGCACATCGGGAGCAGGACCATCTGTATCTGTGGATGATCTTCCTATGAAGTAGCTTGAGTCATTTGTTCTTTTTGTTTTAGCTAGTCATGTTTTAGTTTCAGTCTGCTGAATACTCAGTTATATTGTTGATATTTATAGACTTAATGGCCGGTTGTTTATATAATTCTCATTTTTCTTTTCCCAGTGTGTTGCTATTTAATAGCCTTCCTCTTACTTTTCAATGCATCATGGTGTTTTAATGTTTATTCACATTGAGGACAATCTGATGTTTAAGTGTCGGGGAGGTTATTCCATTTTGGCAATTTTTCTTTATGCATCATTTTTGGCCATTTAATTGCTTGTACAAGTCATTTGTGTGTCCTCCACAATTTTTTTAACTTGGTAATTGAGGTGAATTGCATGTTTTTCAAGTGTTCCCTTTTTCTCTACAATTTTTCGCCGCGGCGACACTGTGAATTTTTAGTTCACCGAGCCAAGTCACTTCCATTCATAAAAAGAAAAGGACAATTTTCTATTTTAATTCCCTCATTTCAATACTTCTCCTAAATTAGATTCTTCTAACTCTTATGTCTTGAAGATTTTATAAATTTCAAAGTTGTCCATGTGTTTTGAAACACCTTCTATGTTTTTAAATGATAGTTGATTTTGGTTAATTCCATTTTCAATGTTTTCACGAAAAGCAAGTGAGGGTATGCTGAGAGAGTAGCATTATGCATTTTTAAACCTTGAGATTGCTTAATTCAGATACTAACCTTATTGGAAGGATATTTGGGCCTAAATTATTTCATTTCTGTGTGTATCTGCTTAATTTCATATCTCTCCAGAACTTGTTTTAATTCTTGATCAAATCTTGATGAACTAAAATTTTGTTAATATGATAGAGGCTTTCTTTTCAAAAACCTTACTTTCCTAAATACAAACCCCAAACACTTAACCATTACTAGCCCTTTTGAGCCATCTTTTGAGTGTATTCATATTTCACAATTAATGTGAATTTCTCATCTCCATTTAAAGATGTCAAAAAAAAAGAATTTCTATGCAAAAGAAAAGAAAGAAAGAAGTTCCAAAAAGCATCAAAAAACATAACGCTTTCTCAAAAGAGAAATGTTATAAAAATGTGTTAAATTATGTTTGTTGTTTGTTTAAATATTTTCTTATGCATAGTTGGCATTTGTTTCATGAGAAAAATAATTGTGATGCATGTACTCATTTATCCTTCTTCTATTTAATCCATTTCGTTTAGCCTTCCATACATTACAACCTTGAAAAGTCCCTTGATTCTCGAAATTATAGTTCTTGTGGTGGAGAGGTAGAATTATCAAAAGCTTATGGAAGAGAATGGATTAAGCAGATTGTAGAGTGAAATTATCCCAAGACAAATGAGTTGAGAGATTAAACACATTTCCTTGAGAGAAATCTCTTTTGCCCAACCTCTTGGATTAAATACTTATAGTGTTTATTTTCTTAGCGCTCTTTCAGTCTTCTTGGGTTGATTTCTGAGGAAGTGACTTAACTAATTCTCTGCTCTCATTTTTAAGCATTGTTGGAATTTTCTTTTACACTTGTGTCTCTTTGACTTTTATAAGCTTTGTCCAGGAGTACAAAGGTCTAAATGTGGGGGAATTTGATTGAACCCAAGTTTCCTATATCAATTGGTGACAATTTCATGGTTTTTATTATACTTCTTGGC
>JAOQMP010093505.1:0-16060 GCA_027563575.1 Erythroxylum pedicellare
CATCTAGAAGTGATGATATCACTATAAACTCTTTATTTGAGTGAATGTTCTCTGATACATGTTTCAATTAATAATTCGAACATGCAAAAACTGGATTAATACTCTCTAAAAATCCATTCCGATCATATCAAGAATTATAATTAAACATATATGAATTCACCACTCGTCAAGATTATAGTCCATAGTAAACAAATGGTTAAGTTGTATGTTTTAAGATTAAAGCAAAAACCTAACTTATTCTTTGAAACATACTTGATTCCAAATTCATTCAATAATGCCACTATTGAAAGTCAACTACTATCATAATATGAAACTGATCATTCCCTTGAAGTAAACTCTTTTACTTACTTGGAGATAAATCGCAACACTACAGTCTAAACCCTAATCAACCGACTAGCTTAATTATTCAACAATAAATCAATTATTTTATATTCTAATAATATACATGTTTCCCATACATCTCTATGTATATGTATACTACTTACAAAAGCTTCTCAGTACAAAAGTAACTGGAAGAAAATTAAATTATAAGTAAATACACTTACTTTCTAGTGCACTGTATTTACATAACTCCACCAACAAGATCCTTCGGTAGGAAAGGAGAAGAAAACTTGAAGAGATTTTACCTTAGAGAAAAGAAGACCTTTTATGCATGTTTTGACTAACTCATGGAAGATAGGAGAGAGAGGAATAAAAATTCAATAACCCCTTGTAATCTTTTTCTCAATTTTAGTTAAGGCGCAAAGAAAGAAGTGAAGTGCATTTAATGCATAACATTGTTCCATAAATAATGATAAAGAAGCCAATAAATGAGATGCTTCTCATTTGTTTTAAGATCGATATATGAAAAGACTAATAACCTAGATGATACATCTCGTTTTTGGTTTTGTGATGAAAGAAGGAAAATGGTCCATCAAATGCACCTCTTTCTTCTTTAATCTAATGACATGCTATCGTTAAAAGACAATCATTAAATCATTTAATGATAAGATCATTACTCCATTTAATGATGATAAATCATGTTAAAAATCATCATAAATATAGCAAACCAATGTTAAATGTGCAATTGCACATTTAGCCTACTAAACCAAAAATCCACCTCCTTTTATCTTTAATAACTTTGTTTTAATTTAATTAATCAAATTAAACCAACGTTTAGCCCATTTCTAAAAGTTCATAAGGGCTTCTAATTAACAATTAATGAAACTAATCCCAACAATCAATCATAGGCTTTAAAACCTCTATTTGTATTTCTTACTTTACTTGATAACCTTCGTAGAAGCCAAATGAGGAATCTGATTGGACTTATATAGTTCAAGCTCTAATAAGCCCATAATTAATTTAATCTCATTAGAATTAATTCCAAATTGTTAACTAAATGTTATTCCACTAAAGACAATTAGTTGAACTCCTAAAATACGAAATAATATAAGAACAAATGTTTCAAATAAGATGTTCATTTACAGACTCTAATATGAACCATATTGTAGCTATCCACACAATAAAGGGTAAAATTATAGTTTTTCCCCTACGTTGGTTTTTCCTTCTAGATCTCCCGTTTTACTCTATATGATGATTAACACACAAGATCTCATCTTGACGTTAAGACTTGATAGGTAGCTAGTCCATTGAACTACTAGAGCCAGTTTAATCACCAATCTCCGTAAAACATCTAAAGTGATGATATCACTATAAACTTTTTTAATTAAGTGAATGTTCCCTAATACATGTTTCAATTAATAATTTCAATAAGTGGACACTAGATTGATACTCTGTAAAAATTCATTCTGATCATATGAAGAATTATAAGGAAACATATATAAGTTCACCACTCATCAAGATTGTGGTCCATAATAAGCAAATGCTTAATTTGCTTGTTTTAAGATTAAAGTAATGACCCACTTTATTCTTTAAAACATACTTGATTCTAGATTCATTTAAATGTGCCATTATTGATAGTCAACTAGTATCATGATATGAAACTCATTATTCCCTTGAAGTAAACTCTTTTACTTAGAGATAAATCGCAACACTATAGTCTAAACTATAATCAAACGACTAACTTGATCATTCAACTGTGAATCAATTATTTTAGATTCTAATAATATTTATGTTCCTATTACATTTCAATGTATATGTATATTGCTTACAAAAGAATCTCAGCACCTTACGACTAGATATATAATGCTTATAAAAACCAAACTCTTTTGGTTTATTAATTATAAATATTTTCATTACAAAGAAAACATAAAAATGAAACCAAGGAGGAAACATGATGATGAGAGGTCACCTTCCTTGTTACAAACCAAATAAAGAAGACCTATAAGCTAACTTTAGAATCTATGGACAACCATAAGGGCAAAAAATTCACCATATATATTTCTATCATATAAAAATATGCAGCATACAAAAATTTGCCAATCCTTCCATCACATATAAGAATCAAAATCATGCATAAAAAAATTGACTCTGATACTAATTGTTGGATCGAAAACATAAGCATGCTATATTTCGACAAAACAGTAGATTTAAAAAGTTTTTAGAAATCAAAATTGCATCAAAAGCAATATAACCAAATCAACATGCTAAGCCATACATGATATGGTATAAGGAAAATAATTTATATAAAAGATAGAAAGTATACTGACTCCTTCGCCATAGCTTTAACTCCTCGTTGTGCTATCCTATCCTCGACAATGTATCCTCTCTTAGGTAATGTATCATCTTCTCATTATTGTATCCTTTTCTCATTATTGTATCCTCGACTAATCCGATTTACCACTTGTTCTCCTTGGATAACTGGGTTAACAAGATCCTTTGGCGGGAAAGGAGGAGAAAGCTTGAAGAGATTTTAACTTAAAAGAAAGAAGCCAACGATGAGACACATCTAATGTAAATTTTGACTAACTCATGCAAGATAATTGAGAGAGAGAGATAAAAATTTAATAACCCCTTGTATTCTTTCTCTCAATTTTGGTTAAGCTTCAAAGAAAGACGTCAAGTGCATCCAATGCATCACATCATTCCTTAATCAATCATAGAGAGGCCAATAAATGACACTCTTATCATTTGTTTTAAGATGGCTATATGAAAAACCAATAACCTAAATGGTATATCTCATTTTCGGTTTTGCGATGAAAGAAGGAAAATGGTCCATCAAATGCACTTCTTTCTTCTTTAATCCAATTAATGCTAAATGGTTACTTGCTATCATTAAAAGACAACCATTAAATTATTTAATGATAAGATCATTATTCCATTTAATGATGATAAATCATCTTGAAAACATCTTAATTATAACAAACCAATGATAAATTGCTACTGCACATTTAGCCTATTAAAATAGAAAATCTAACTCCTTTTATCTTTAATAACTTTTTTAATTTAATTAGTTTAATTAATGAAATTTAACCAAAGTCTAGCCCATTTCTAAATGTTCATATCGACTTCTAATTAACACTCAATTAACGTAAGCCCAACATTCAGTCATAGGCTTTAAAACCTCTATTTGTATTTCTTACTTTACATGAGAACCTTTTTAGAAGCCAAATGGGGAATCTAGTTAGACTTATACAATTCAAGCTCTAATAAGCCCAGAATTAATTTAATATCATTAAAATTAAAGAGCTAGTTAAATAAATGTCATTCCACTAAAGACAATTAGTTGAACTCTTGAATTATAAGAACACATGTTTCAAATAAGATGTCAAATTGTAAACTCCAATAAGAACCATATTATAGCCATCCAATAAGAACCATATTATAGCCATCCGCATAATAAAGGGTAAAATTACCATTTTGCCCTTAAGTTGGTTTTTCCTTCTAAATCTCAAGTTTTACTCTTCATGGCGATTAACACATAAGATCTCATCTTGGTGTTAAAACTTGATGGGTAGCTAGTTCATTAAACTATTGGAGCAAGTTTAATCCCCAATCTTCTTAAAACATCTAGAAGTGATGATATCACTGTAAACTCTTTATTTGAGTGAATGTTCTCTGATACATTTTTCAATTAATAATTCCAACATGCAAACACTGGATTGATACTTTATTAAAATCCATTATGATCATATCAAAAATTATAATGAAATTCATATAAGTTCACCACTCATCAAAATCTTGATCCATAATAAACGAATGCTTAAGTTGTATGTTTTAAGATTAAAGTAATGACCCACTTTATTCTTTAAAACATACTTGATTCCAGATTCATTTACTAGTGCCGATAGTCAACTACTATCATCAAATTAAACTCATCATTTTCTTGAAGTAAACTCTTTTACTTGCTCGGAGATAAATCACAACACTACAGTCTAAACCATAATCAAGCGACCAACTTGATTATTCTACTGTGAATTAATTATTTTAGATTCCAATAATATACATGTTTCCTATACATCTCTTTATATATGTATATTACTTACAAAAGAATCTCAGTACCTTATGACTAGATGTATAATGCTTATGAAAACCAAACTCTTTTGTTTTGTTAATAATAAATATTTTCATTACAAAAGTAACTGAAAGAAAATTAAGTTATAAATAAATACACTTGCTTTCTAGAGTACTATATTTACAAAACTCCAATAGATACAGAGGGAGGTAGAGAAATAGAGCTTCGGTAGAAAGGAGAAATAAGAGAAATAGAGAAGGAAAAGAGAAAAGTAGTAGAGAAAGTGAGCTCAGACCAAAGGCAGAAGGTGAGAGCCAACGCCAGAGAGAGGCCATTAGTTTATTTATTCCTTTTCATCTCTACTGTTGTGTTGCGAAACATTGTTTTTGAACCCCTTTCTATTTTATCTACTGAACCCCTTTATATTTTATCTACCGAACCTATTTTCTTGTTTAAAGATTGATAGTCCATTTGGTATTCACCTTTGTATTGCTCTAATACTTTTGTTATTATTGCACATGTGACTGAAGTGTATGGAGATAATGAATTGTATTTATGCTATGATGGGATGATCTCTTTTCTTGAGGATTAGTATAGCTATTTTAGTCAAATATGCATAATTGAGGGATTGTGTTTTTGTCTTATGTTTGTTATAATTTCTAAACTGAATCAAACTTTGCATCATTTTAGCATTAAATGAAGGATTGAGAGGAGAAGTTTAATAAGGAGCTAGAAACCATAGATGCTTTAGTTAAGAATTAGAAATATATTAAATTAAGTGGAAATTAGTAGTCGGGTTTTCATAATTAATTCAGATAATAACTTATTAAATGTGAAAGCTAGATTTAGTCTATTATTCGAGTTGACCTTAGGGCCAACTATTAATTTCAGTAAGACAATTGTCTAATCATTGCCCCTTAATCATGCATAAGAGATTAAATTAGTGAAATTAATTCTCAAAAGTTTTCCACTTTGATTTATACTTGTTTTTTCTTCCGATCGATTTAGTTTACCTTTTTAGTTCAATTCCAAGATTTGCTTTAAAGTCTTTTACTCAATAATTCGGGATAGAGTGCTTAGGATTGCATTGTTTTTATTTTTATTTCAAAATTAATTTTAGTTAACCAATTTCACCTCCATGTGAGACGACCCTGGGTAATCACTACAACTACCTCGTATACTTACGATTAGGATAACCTAGGTCTTTTTTGAACTTTTTAGGTATAACAAGGAGACCCTTTATCCATATTCTAGAACACCAAAGTTTTCTATTTTGGGTTATGTTCTCAGCGCATTCCAACAAAGCTATATCATTCTTAATCACTTCCCACTAGTTCTTTTTAGGTTTTCTTTTTTTTTTCTGTTACAGTCTCTATGTAATATTTTTTCTACATCTTCTCACTAGAGCGTTAGGATGTCTCCTTTTAACATGTCCTAACCACTTAAGGCTTGTCTCTCTTAATTTTTCATTAATACTAGCCACCTTTAATTTTTCTCTTACTAATACATTATTGACCTTATCTCTTTTAGTACATCTTCATCTCCACCACCATTTGCTTATGACTATGCAGTTGTTTGATAGTCCAACACTATGCCCCATATAACATAGACAGTGTAATTGATAAACGATAGAATTTACCTTTAAGCTTGATTGGTATCTTTTTGTCATATAGAACTCTTAACACACTTCTCTGTTTAAGCCACCCTGATCTGATATGGTAGACTATATCTTCATTAATCTCCCCATTACTTTGAATGATAAACCTTAGGTATTTAAAACTCTCTTTCTATGCTCTAACTTTTTAATTGTTCTTTACCTCCCTATAGCTTGAAAATTTACACTCTAAGTACTCAGTTTTAGTCATGCTCAATTTAAAGCCCTTTGGCTCTAACATATCCCTCTAGCATTCTAGCTTGACATTGACACCCTCTCTTGTCTCAACTACTAAGGCATTTTCAAACAATATACACCAAGAGCATCCCCTTAAATATTCTTAATAAGCTCCTCCATCACTACTGAAAAAAAAGGGCTTAATGAGGAGTTGTGATATAGCCTAATATCAATAGAAAATTTTATGTATCTCATCCTATCTTCCTTACTTTAGTCTTTACCCCTTTATACATATCCCTAATCACCCATATATAGGTCATAGGAACTCCTTTAATCTCTAAACACCTCCACATGATTTCCCTAGATACCATATCATATGCCTTCCCTAAATTAATAAAAACTAGATGTATATTATTCTGTCTTTCCCTACAATATTCCAATAATCTTCTAAGGAGATGTAAAGCTTTTGTTGTGGACCTTCCTTGAATAAAGCCAAACTGGTTATCTAAGATAAGAGCATCCTTTCTCATTCTCTTCTCAATTTCCTTCTCCCACAACTTCATGGTGTGACTAAGTAGTTTGATGCCTCTATAGTTATTACAATTTTAGATGTCCCCTTTATTCTAATATAGAGGAATTAACATACTAATTTTGCTTTTAAAATTCACAGGGTGCTCCCTATTTTTCTTAAAAGAAGAATCGGCTATAATTAACTCAAATGCTATTATAAGGTCCAATAGAGCAATCACATTATCATTCCTATCCTTGTACCCAAAATCCTCATGAGTCTATAAATATTCATCTAAGGTTGTCCCTATATGACCATTAAAGTCTCCTCCTATAATGACTTTCTCATCAGGGGGATTTGTTGAATCACCTCATCTAGCTCTTCCCATAATTGACATTCAATTTATCTATATAAACTTGTTTAAGTTGCATAAGCACACATCACATTAAGAACAACCCCTTTCACCATAATCTTTACTAACATAATCCAATCACTAGTCATCTATACCCTTTTAACATGATTTATAAGTTTCTAAACAACTAAGATACATATCTGGTAGCACGTCATAACATTACACAAAATAAACTAGACCTAAAACTATAGCTAGTGGTAAGTTTAGGTCGATCCAGTAAAGATTAAATCCAATTACTTTCCTAAAGTATACCTATATATAAAACAAAGGGTTTGGTTCGATGAAAATTAGAAAACAAAGTAAAATTGAGTCTATAAAAACAACCCAAATTAAAGAGCAACAAAGTGATAAAATTGATGAATGGTTTAAATTTTGATGCTTTGGTTTAATCTCGGCCTAAGTACAATTTCACATATGTCATTGAATTATCGTCTTCACATCTCTCTTTAGCCTATTAATTGTGAATTAATAATAAGCTCTGTTAATCTCAGTTTTTCCTTTGGTTGTAGTTAATTAAGAAGAGCTTGTTAATTGACCCTAACTATCGGGAAACCTAGAACAAGTTCTTTAAGTTTATCCAGATAGTCGCATTACAATTGAGAAAAATAGAGCAATCTGAGCAATAATCACACAATCTTGGATTATTTAACTTATGCTATATTATCCCTAATGATTTAATACCGTTAGTTGCCACATATGACTTTAAACACGGCTATTACATATCGTATTGAAATTCTAGCAATGAAAATCATTCTCATATAATACCCAATCATTAAACATAAGATAATGTAAACAATTTAAAAAAGAGGGAAAGAAAACAATGCACAACGACGTATGCTTAAACGTGCTCCTCGGTGTCAACTTCACCTCCGAACCAGCGTCGAGAAGGTTAGCCTCCATCTTTTCCATCAAGCTCCAAGCATCATCCAAGAATCTCTCCATTATTGTTGAGAACTGATCCCAATATGAAGAAAAATACAACTGATCATTTTTCTACCTACCAAAACACTCTTCAGTTGACTCTCCTCTTTGCTCCAAGTCTCACCTATCTTGCTTTAGTCATCATATACCTCTAACCCTAAAAAATCCCTATTTTTTTATATCTTTCTATCCCCTAAACTCCTTTTCTTTTTCAAGTTTTTCTAGCACCTAAAAATCTCTGTTTTTCATATCTATCCAGCCCTTATACTTATCATTCTCTAATCGACACACTACTAGATAAATTGTTGTCTCCTTTTTTTTCTTAACTGTCACATACTCTTCTTTATTTTATAGCTAACCCTCACTTTTTGCTTCATCCCTCCTATATATTCCAAAAGTTAAGTTTTAAATGCCAGGCGATAGGTGGCTCTCTCTCGTTATTTCATTCTAGCTACCTTTTTCTCACTTTGCCTTCACCCCCTTACAGGCTTTAGCCCTCACATGCTTCTTTTAGCAGCCAACACACAAACATTTCACATATGTTAAAAACTAGGTTAAGATCATGTGATAAATGGATAGCTAGCTTAATTCTTTTGGTAGTGTAATTCATGTCATAGCTATAGTCATTTTAAATCAAAATGTTACACATACTTGTAACACTCTTTTATTGTCATATCTACATATGGGTATACCGGAAATAGTCTCTCTACTATGTAAGGGTAAGGCTACGTACTATCAGACCTCCCCAGACCCCACTTTATTGCAGGATTTCAAATTGGGTGTGATGATGACCTCCATTTTTATGCTCTATATTGTCTCTTTTTCTTTTAATATTTTTCTTCTCCTTGCTTCACAAAGACAATAGAGTATGAACATTGAGAAGATGGCTCAATAGATATGCTTTCGGGTCACTTTAGCTCATTCACTTCTGAAATACACCTAAAATCAAATATGAGCTAAAGTGAGTATCCTAAGCATTTTAAGGCATTAATCATTAAGTGTAATGGTTAAATGTGTCAACAATTAAGCACATATCAAGTTCCTCCACACTTAGCTTTTGACTGTCCTCGAGAAAATCATCAATATCAAAGTCACAAATCAAAACACTTACTTATTTTCCATATTTCCTAAGAATAAATAATCATAAGTAAAGATTATGACTTTCAAAAACTATAGCAAAAAATTAACATTCAACACTTCTACTCATGATTAGTCAACATTCAACACTTTTAGAAGCTGAGCATTCTAGAGGTAGACTTGGAAAATGTGTTTAAATAAGATATATCTATAGGTACACTCTAATACTATTCATGATCATGACATTCCACAAATTTGCATATCATTTCATTTCTCCACCATTAAAAGTCACATGCAAAATCATAAATCAGAGGACTTTTTAGGGTTGTAATGTGGGAAAAGGTGATATGTATTTGGGTAAAGTAGCATGTAAGTCATTAAAGCTAGTGAAACAAGAAAAACACTCAATATACCATTAAGTTCAAAAACCAACATTTACTCTCAATTGTGTACATCAATTTTAACGACTGAAAAAACTATGTTTCTTAGCTCAAATTTAAACTCTCTCACCACAAACCACAAGAAGCACAATTCACTTACAAAAGTTGGTCATAAATAAAACTTTGTAATTATAGGGAGTGACCATTGAAAGCAACATCTACCAAATATTCAATATACTCAAGTAACGCATTCAATACAACTTTAGGAGGAAAGACTAATCATATTTAACCTTGCAACACATATGCATTTCCCCTTTGATAATTTTATTTAAACATTTTTTCTTTTTTCAATTATTTTTCTTTTCTTTTCTTTTCTTTTTGCTTTTTTTTCCTTTTTTATATATTGGAATAAGCCACATCAACATAAGAATTTAAATGATAAGACATAAATTGGCATCCCAACAATTATAACCATCCAACAACACGTATGCATACCCCCCACACTCAAAATTTTAAACACCCACAAACTCAATAATTAATAATTGCTTCACTAGCTTTAAGGCTTAGGTGAGACATTTGGTTAGGTTTAAAGCATGTAACATGGGTAATACAAAAAGAAAGGCTAATAAAGCTCAAAAGGGGGTTAAAAAATGAAAATTCATATAAATGGGTAGGTTATTTGCCTAATGTAGCTTGTATGAACAAAAAATGCCTAATCATTTCCATATTAATGCATATGATAAAAATGTAGTCTCAAATAGAAAATCAAAGCAAAATCAAGATCTACATGTCATGAAGGTCAGTCATAAAGAAAAAGACAATGAGACTAATATGGAAGTGTCAGTCTAATAATGCTCAAAATCTCACTGGCTTTTGTCTACCACTATTCACTACTCTTATAAAGATAATGCACATTGACCAATCATAAAAGAAAAAGTACATGCTAAATTTGCCAAGGATTTTTCTAGTCAATTCAAACTCTAATTATGACTACATAGTTTTAAAAGTAATAGAAAACAAGAAAATTTTTTATTTTGTTTGATTGATTTTGAAAACCACCTAAGAAATCACACAAGTAACAATTAAGCTCAAAAAGATGCATAAAAACTCATATCAAACTCAGATCCCCACCCCATACTTAAAACTTACATTGTTCCCAATGTAACATCAAATGTAAGAAATGGAACATTTAAGGAAAACAACAATTGTAAAAATGTAAAGAGGCAGAAATCAACTTCCCTTGGGTTGCCTCCCAAGTAGTGCCTTTGTTTACCATCATTAGCTCGACTCTACGTTGCTCAGTCTTCATAATGATGGTTTTCTATCCCTGTCACTTCCACATCCTCCACTTGGAATCCTTCACATAAGGGTTTTAGTCAATGACCATTAACTTTGAATTTCTTACTTATCTGTAAGCTTTCAATTTCAACTGCACCATATGAAAACACGTTAGTAATAAAAAAGGGTTTAATTCAACAGGAATGCAATTTACCTAGAAAAAGCTTAAGCCATGAATTGATAAAGAAGAACTTTTTGTCCAACCATAAAATTCTTCCTAACATTCTTATTATGAAATTGTTTCATCTTTCCTTGTAAATTTATGCATTCTCATAAGATTCAAGCCTCAGCTTTTCCAATCATTGCAGTTACAGATTCCTCTGTTCACCCACCTCGTCCATCTTTACGTTGCATTGCTTAATGGCCCAAAAGGCTTTATGCTCAATTTCCACTAGAAGATGACACGACTTTCCGTAGATTAGTTAGTATGGAGACATGCCAATTGATGTATTGTATGCTATCCTATATGCCTAAAGAGCATCATGAAGTCATTGGCTCCAATCTTTACGATCTGAGCTCACCATTTTCTTAAGGATGGACCTGATTTCTCTATTTGACACCTTTGCTTGCTTGTTCATGTGTGGATGATAGGTTGTTGACACCTTATGAGAACTTCTTTAAAAGATTCCTCGCTAATCGGTTGCAAAAATAAGTATCCATGTCGCTAATCAATGCTCGTGGTGTTCTAAACCTAGCAAAAATGTTAGACTGGATAAATTCTATAATAAATTTAGAATCTTCAGTCCTGGTGGTTTTAACTTCCACTCATTTAGAAACATAATCTACAGCTAACAACATGTAAACAAAACCAAAAGAAGAAGGAAATGGTCCCATAAAATTGATGCCCCTTATATAAAAAATTTCACATGCAAGAATTGGAGATGAAGGTATTTGATCTTAATGGGATAAATTACCTTCTTTCTAGCATTGCTTACATGCTTTACAGAACATATAAGAATCTCAAAATATATTTGGTCAATAAAAACCGCATTCAAGTATTTTCCTTAGCAGTTCTATTAGGTCCAAAATAGCCACCATAAGCATAAGAATGATAAAAATTGAAAATCGATTCATATTCATGTTCAGTTACACATCTCCTAATCACTTAGTCAAAACAACACTTCCACAATTGAGGATCATCCCAAATGTAATATTTGATTCACTCTTTATTTTGTTCTCATGGTTTACTAGATAGTTCACAATATTAGTATACCATGGAACCTTACCTTGAAGTGTTAGTAATTGCTTATTTGAAAACAACTCTAGCAATGTTACTGAATCCTCTTCCTTCACAACTTGACTCAAGTGATCCACGACTGAATTCTCTACACCTTCTTATCTTTGATCTCAAAATGGAACTCTTGGAGTAGGAGAATCCATTTAATAAGCCTTGGCTTTGCCTCCTTCTTCGATAAAAGATACCTTAATATTGCATGATCAGAATATACAATCATTTTAGAACTAAGCAAGTAAGGTCTAAATTTATCTAAAGCAAATACAACAGCTAAAAGCTCCTTTTCTATGGTGGAGTAGTTGTATTATGCTGGGCTGAGAGTTCTTGAAGCATAATAAATGGCATGAGTCATCTTGCCACATTTTTTATCAAGAACGGCAACCATAAAAAATTGCTAGCATCCCATATAATCTCAAACGATTGACTCCAGTTAGGTGGTTAAATGATTGTTGCCGAAGTCAAAAGCTCTTTCAACTTATCAAATGCTTGCTTGCATCCCTTATTAAACTCGAAGGGCACATCCTTTTGTAACAATTGACAGAGTTGTATTGAGATCTTACTGAAGTCCTTGATAAACTTGCAATAAAAACTTTCATGTCCAAGAAAAGAACTAACCACCTACACATTTGTGGGGTAGGGTAAGTTTTTCATAATTTTTACCTTAGCTTTATTGACCTTAAAACCTCTAGATAAGATTACATGTCCCAAAACTATTCCTTGTTAAACTATAAAATAACAAATTTCAGAATTTAGAATAAGATTAGTTTCAATGCATCATTCAAGTATACAATTCAAATTATCTAAGCATGCATCAAATGAATCCCCATTGATAGTAAAATTGTCCATAAATAACTCAATGATGTGCCCAATATACTTAGAGAAAATACTTACCATGTATCTTTGAAAGGCATACGAGGCATTGCAGAATCCAAACGACATCCTTCTATAGGCAAACGTACTAAATGGGCATGTAAAGGTTATTTTCTCCTAATCTTCTAAAGTAATCACTATTTGGTTATAACCTGAATACCTATAAAGAAAATAGTAGTGAGATTGTCTTGCAAGTCGTTCAAGCATTTGATCAATGAGTGGGAGTGGAAAGTGATCCTTGTGTGTAGCAGCATTTAATTCCCTATAATTGATGCATACTCACCATCCATTTTGAAATCTTATAGGCACAAACTCATTATTCTGATTTTTCACCACTATAATCCCAATTTTCTTCGGTACTACTTGAACTAGACTCATCCATTTACTATCCAAAGTTGGATAGGTTATACCAACATCAAGCAACTTCAAGATCTCTGTCTTTATCACCTCCATCATTAGAGGATTCAATCTTCTTTGTGATTCTCTTGATGGTTTGGATCCTTCTTCCAAAAGAATTCAATGTATACAAGTTGAAGGGCTAATACACTTAATATCAACTATGGTCCACCTTATAGCGATGATGTGGTCTTCAACCACTTGAATGAACTTTTCCTTTTGAAACTTGGTTAAGTTCCTTCCAATGATTATTGGAAGTGTTTCTCCTTCTCCCACAAACATATATTTCAAGTGCTTTGATAATTATTTTTGTTCAATTATAGGTGCCTGCACAACTAAAGGTAAAGATTTTGTATAAGATATTGGTAGTTCAATATTTGGAATTACATGCCTTCTTAGTATTGGTTGTAGTGATTACAATGCTAACACAATTTCTTCCATTTCATTTATAACAAACAAGTTAGAACTTTACAAAGTGTTTTCCTATAAATTCATTCAATCAATGACTTTTAACTCATCTTAACCATCCATATTAAAAACTTCTTGAGACAAACAATCCATGACATCAATTGACAAAACATAATGAACATCACTAGGGTACCTCATAGCTTTAAAAGTATTAAAGAGAACAATTTCACTGTCAAACTCTATAGTTAATGTTCCTGCATTTATATCAATCTTTGTCTTTGATGTCTTCAAAAATGGTTGACCCAAAAGGATAGGTGTAGAATTAGAAGAAGGTTCTCCCTCTATGTTCAACATATAAAAGTCAACTAGGGAAACCATCTAAATATGCCAAATCAATCATATTATGGTCTTCTACATCTTAAGTCTTCCTGTTCCTACAAATTTTTAATTATAAAAAGAATATAAATTGGGGCAAAAAGTTAGTAGAAATGATTAGGCAGTATTCTCCTTGATTCTGATCCAAAATATACTGTTAACCACAAATCAAAGAAATAACTATCATAAATGAAATAACACTTTCATCAAGTCCGACTACGAGTTTTCCAACAAGCCTTACAAGGAGCCTTAGGAGCTCTGAATAGTTGTTTGACCAATGAGTTACATTTATGTACCATATTGCTAATATTGGTATGTTTGAGGCAATGAAAGAAATAACGGATTAGTTCTGCGCTAAGACATCCTCTACAACCCCTTCTAGATAAGCGTTAGATTTATCAGCCAATTGAATTATAATGTGCATTTCTTTCAAAGATCCCAAATTCAATGAAGTGTAAATGGAATATGGCATGACATTAATTGAAGCTCTTAGATCTAACATGGCCCTTTCAAATCTAGTATCATTGATTTTGCAAGAAATTATGAATGTACCTAGATCCTTACACTTTAGGGGAAGCCTTGTTTGAATGATTGCAGACACATTTTCCTCCACACTCACTTTCTTGTCTCCTCTCAGTTTCCTTTTTGATGTGTATAATTTCTTGAGGAATTTGGCATATCATAGAACTTGCTTTATGGCATCAATTAGAGGTAAGTTCACCTATACCTTTTTTAACAATTCCAAAATCTCCTTATCTTGCTCTTTTTTCTTCGACTTAGCAAACTTGTTAGGAAAAGGAGGCAAAATTTTAGTAAAATTTTTAATCACAAGAATTGAAATTTTACCTTAGTTAGCTTTTTAGCTTCTTTTGGGGACACTTCATGCTCCCTTTCAAATTATTTATCATCGCTCACAACAGGAGTCTTATATGGTGCCTTTATTTCTTTACCACTTCGTAAGGTGATAGCACTTGCATTTTCTTTCAAGTTTACAATCATTTGAAAAGTAAACTTACCCAAATTCTAATTCCCTAATCGTCTCATTGTAGTAGCTATATGAATCAGTTGATTCTCCAAATTCTAAATCCTAGCTCTTGTTTATTGTTGAAAATTTATGTTATTATGAGCTAAAGTTTTCATCATTTCTTCCAATAAAGGTCCAAAGCTTGATGGTTGAGCTTGTCTTTTATATGGTTATTGGTAAGAGCCTTGTTTGTGTTCTTGCTACCCATAAGTGTGTGAGGATTCTTCCATCCAAAGTTTTGTGCATAGGGGTAGTTAGGATTCCTTTGTGGTTGAGCCTGAAAGCTTCCAAAAGCATTCACTTCTTTTGTAGAAGTCTTCTGTAAGGTTGGACACATATTAGTGGGATGTCCTACCATTGTGTAAATTCCACATACCTTGAGTTGTTAAGCACCATTACCATCCATCTTCCTCACTAAAGATGTTAACCCAACTATTTGTTGCTCAAATGTAGCAGTACTAGCTTCACTAACTTTCAATGGTCGAGGGTCCTCTCAATTGTTAAACTGTTGAGAGTTAGCAGCCATATTGAAAATCCAATTTCTAACTTCAATAGGTGTCTTGTTACCAATGCACCTCTGCTTGCTGTATCTATCATACTTCTTTCTTATGGAAGAAGCCCTTCATAGAAGTAGTGGATTAAGAGTTTTTCACTGATTTGATGGTATGGGCAACTACCACATACCTCTTAAAACACTCCCAATACTTAAATAATGTCTCCTAATGATGCTGTCGAATTACACAAATCTCCTTTTGAATAGTCATGGCTCTAGAACTAGGGAAGCATTTCTCCAGAAAAAAATCTACACATCTCATTCCAACTGGTAATTAATCTAGATGGTAAGCAATAAAGCTAATCTTTGGTAGTGTTTTCTAATGAGAAAGGTAATGCTC
>JAOQMP010093524.1:0-16058 GCA_027563575.1 Erythroxylum pedicellare
TAACCCTACAGGGTAAGACGTACACGTTTTATGTTTTCGAAGAGTGTGGAAAAAAAATTTAAGGAGAAATGAAGAAGATCACGTGTCATGTTTTCGCAAGTGTTGGATTCCGGACTCAAGTGGGATCCAACATTCATGGTATCAGAGTAAGAAGATGAATCGGTGTCGTTTAAGGAATTTCCATAGGTTTAAGTTTACGTTAATGATCCGAGGTTGGGTTCCAAAAACGGTGTCCAACAGCCTTCCTATTTTTCCCTTTAATTTATCTTAAGTAAACAATTTCCTTCTTTTTTTCGTTTTCCCCAAAACTTCTGGTCTTCTTCTTTACCCCAACATCACCCTTTCCTCTTCTCCTAAACCTCTTTCTTTTCTCATCTTCCAGCCATTTTTCTCCATTTTTTCCAATTTAATCAAAATTGTTATCACAAACAATCATAACAAAATTTCAACTATAAACCAGATTGGAATGAATGAAAATCACTAATAAAAGGGATGGAAATTAGTTAGAAAAGTATCTTCTTACCTATATGAAATTTTATACCTTTTTGACGGAGTTTTACATTGTTATTCTCCACAATTTCCTATCTAATCTACTGCAAAACAAACAAAATGAGAAAATACATGAAAAAAGTTTCACGTGCAGGAAAAAGATGTTTTACAGCTTTACCACCTGGAAATATAAAGAAGGAAGCTTGTTTTTCATTGGTTTCTATAACATACACCTAATATCTTACATATCTCTGCTCCTTCCTTTTTTTAATGGGCTAGGTTGGTTAAAGGGTTGGATTTGTGGACTTTATAGATACCTATATGACCTTTTTATTATTAAGGTGAAACCTTTCATAGGATTTCACAAATTCTAATGCATTTAAATGAGTGTTATTATTGTTAAAGATATGGGTTAATTAACTAGAGAGTAGGTAATTATAGCTTGAGAGAGTTATACTATCAGCATTTAAAAGATCCTTTTTGCGATAAATAAATATCTAATCTAGGTTAATTATGTTATGAAGTTAAAAATACTACTGAGGAAACTACTCGTTGAAATATAGCTACTTGATTTCATGCTCTTTTGATCGATTATCTTACTGTTTGTTTCAACAGTTATTGTCTACATTTAAATTTAGTTTTATTTTATATATCATTATTAAAAATCCACAAAAATCATCTTTATTTATTATCTTTAGACTAGTTAATATTGTTAGACTTTCTAACCATATCAACTATTTGTCAACCTCTATTGACCATTACATATTGCATTGCAACAATAAGTGCACTTGGCTAGTTAGTAAGTGATAGATTATAATACAAAATTTTTAGTAGAATTGACACGTAAAAGCATATATCATTAAAATATTCATCAGTTTTTTATCACCATTTATGGGGAAGCAACTAGTTTTAGGAAACCTATTATCTGTTTTTCTAGTCTTGTATAATTATTTCCATATTAAATTTTTTATTTTATTTTATTTACTTATTAGTTTATTTATTATTTTTCTTTATACCTTTTCTTATTTTATATTCATTATTTTTTATTGACTCTAACTTCAATTATAAATGTGGTATATGATAAGAAGCCAATAATCTATATTTCTTGAAAAAGATCTACAATATGACAAAAGGGTTAGAGTGAACAAATCTACTAAGATTGATAATGTAGATTTCATTACTATATTGACAGCTCATATAGAGGTGATAGCGAGAAAATTAGAAATGGAGTAATCATCTAAATTTGTATTGGAGTAATCAACAAGCTCTAAGATGGCCCTCACTAAGATTTCAGCAACTTACGCAAAAAAGATAAGTAGCTGAGTTTGGAATACCTTATAAGAGATTTTATATAAGAAAATGCTTCTCAATCCTTAAACCATGGAGCTTTGATAAGGAATCGTGTAGTTCATATAAATTAACTAACTAAAGTAATAATTAAGAGATCACAAGGCATATTGCCTAATGAAAAATTACCCAACCTATAGAACATGTGAAGAAGGTCACCTTAAAGGGTGAGGAGCTAACCAACAATAAAGAGGAAGAAGAGAGCAATGTAAGGACATCACTAAGTGAGAATAAATAGAGAATTATTTTTCTTACTAGATTATTTTAAATAATTAAGAAAGAAGATATTTGTACCTAAGAGGAGTATCAAGAAGATCTAGAAAATGAGGACCTTAAGAAGGAAATTTTAGTCAAAATCAATTAAAGGCATCAAGAAAGTCCTCTAAGAAATAATACTACCAAAGGTAAGTGACATAGGGAATTTAAGCATTTCATTTATAGTTGGTAGTATTTATATTAACAAGGATTAGTCTCAGACCATAATGGATTTTAAGGTTTTTCTTAAGGATCCTTGAGTTAAGACACACTTGTGCCCCTGGTTTTGTCTATATGTGATGTGATATATCTAAGCCAAAAAAATGACAAAGATCAACTATACATGTGTATATATCATTCTTATAGTATAATCTGCTGAATATAAGTGACAATCCCATGAGAACTATAGGTGTTGATACTAATTATCTCTCTATTATCTAATCTAACAAAACAAATGATTGAATAAAAATAAAATATTAATGAAATTAAAGTTACCAATATAAGAGAAAAATCAAAGAGATAAACAGGAATGAATCAATCCATTAATAATCAAGATCTAGATGAAGAATTCTCTTATAATCTTTATATGTCTAAATTTATCTTGATTCACTGATTAACCATAGTTTCTTAAACTAATATTTCAAAGTTATAACATGTTCTTTAACAAGGAATACAACTTATATCTCTAAGATTAATGATTCACATCTATTTCTAATCAAAATCTTTAGAAAAATAACTTATATAAATTTCGTCCGATAGTTTTAACTCTAACCAACAAAATTTTGTGTGATTCTACGTTTAAAATTCCATATAACTTTTAATATCTATTCCATGACCTATTCATACATATGATTTCTCGGTTCCTATATATAAAATCTATAACTTAATAAAAAAAACAAGTTCATTTTAACTAAAAAATGATATAATCATGAATAATTTACTAGAAAACTTGAGTATTTCATTAAATCAAAGAATTAATCCAATCATATAATTCTAGGGTTCATGCTATCTAAATATATATCAATTTAGTTATACTAAAGTAAAGAAATCCAACAATAATCAAGAAAGAAAACAAGATAGAATAAGGTGTTCTTAATTTGACAAACAAACATAAAATTAAGAAAAGAAGTTTTAAAATAAAATATGAAGAATAAATAAATTGACAAAATAAAGTGTTCTTAATAGCCTTTTAACACACAAATGATTTACAATTGCATATATGTCCCACACTTAGAACAACATATTGTCCTCAATATGGAAACAAAACATAACTTAAGCAAAATCAAACATGAACTAATTAAACAATCAAAAAAATAAAAGAAATAGAAAAGAAGGGAAAGAATATTTATTGGGATTATGGTGGTGATGGCATAGGAGAAGGGACATGGATGACTTGTACTACAAAAAATGTTAGTAATGTCTTTGTTTTGTATCACTAATGTTGCACTATCTTATGTCTTTATGGTGTAAATTCAGCCCTCTATTCACTTGTTTTTCTCTTCAAATTTAATTAGCACCATCTCCCAATTGTCTTCTTCACTCGATGATACCATTTGATGTTGTTGTGGCAGTGCAGAACTAGATCTAACCCCATCATTTCCTATAGTTAACTTTAGATTGGAGCTTGGATCATAGAGTTCCATGCCATAGGACTCCAAGATCTCAGCCCTTCTCAAATATGTATTATTTAACCTTTCAAAAAAAGGGTTACTCCATCAATAACAACACTGTGGTATCGAGCCAAAGTAGTTACTAAAAATCTCATGCCTAAATAACTACTTTTTTAGTAATTGAAGTAACTATTATTTGAAAAATATAGGTCAATATGCACACTTTGATTTTATTCTCCATACACCAAAGTAAGAATAAATCATTTTTGGAACACTTGTTACTTTGAATTTTAGCAAAAATTATATAACATCTAAATTTATATAGTAACAAATGTTTCAGACTCCGAATGATACATTTGGTGCATTATATGGATCAAACACATCTAAACTAATTAATTTAGTCCAAAAATTGGTGGCATGAAAATCATTATGTGTTTTGACAATTTTTTAAAGGAATATAAGTATTTCCTTCTTGATTAAATAATCCAAGTTACATAGGTTCCTTTTAGTCCAAACAAAAAATTATCTAGCTTTTTAGGGTCATAACTTATTACAGTGTAGAATTCGAGGATTAATTCTTCTTATACAACATAATCACTATGAATAAACTTGCCCCAATGAATTCTAGCAATTAAAGATTCAAATTTTTCTTTCAAACCTAAATCCTCCAAAATTTTGAAATCAAAATATCTAGGTGCAACTATAGTTTTGGAATGAAATTTTTGGAACTTCTCACCTTTTTTTTGTGAGATGATCAGGAAAGGAGCTTAAAAATTTGCTGCCAAATCTAGTGCACTACTTTCATATACCTTCTTCTTTCCCTTAGGTTCCAACCTGCACATAAGTTGTTTCACTTTTGGTGCCATCGCATATGAGAATAACCAAAAAAAACACCAAAAAAATATAGGATAGAGGTTATAGAAAACTTTTCTTACAAAACCCAAGAAAAGATAGTTTTTAGTGGAGGAATCACTAGATCTATAGGTAAAAATATTAAAATGGAAGAAAAGTGAATGAAAAATGTGAAATCTGAGTAAAATTTGACTGAAAATTAAGAGAAATCAAGAGAAGAGAGAGTGGGGCTACTAACTACAGAGAGAAAGATGAGAGGAGGAAGGAAAAAGAATAAAATAAATAGTTTAGGGTTTTAGAAGGGTTTAAATTGGTATTACACTATTGTGCCTCTTGGGTGGCATGACCTTTTGGCAAAATAGTGCATCCTTTGGGAGCCACCTATGTATGATCTGTCATAAGGTTGCTCCTTTAAAAAATTGTACGATCATGCACATACATAATCATGCATCTTTATGGATATTTACCCTAACCATTTGATACACTTCAAACTATGAACATTCATCAATCAAACTAACTCTAAAAGGCATAAAAAAATAATGCACTATCATGCAAGAAATTAAGAAATACCTAACTAAAACATAACATACTAATTTTAAGGTTCCCAACATGAGCATTGTAGTTCAATTAGTTTAAATCAAAAGAAAGGAAAGTTATTACCTTGTTCTAGTTTGTCAATTTCATTTTATTCGCAAGTGCACGACATAGCTATAGTTAATATTGGCAAGTATAGGTCAATACCATAAATTTAGTTTTTATTTTGAATTAAAGAAAGTAAAAATTAACCAAAAATAATAAAATAAACAACAATATTGAACAGAGAAATAAAGAATCACTTAAAAAACTATTGCTATTGAAAATTAGTGTCTAGTTTACAAATCCCCCTAAAAAATTTTAACCAGTTGATCTTTATCATGCAATTGCTTTATTGAATAATGAATCGTAGAAATTCCCATGATATGCTAATAGCTCTCTCGAGTCTAATAACAACTAATCCTAAAGTTATCAACCAAATTACTCAGGTTAAAGTTTATAGGATGGTCTTACCGCATTGCAAATTTTGTTATTAGGTTTAACCTTAATTCATAGGATTTATGTCATCCTATCTCTAAGGTTGCAATTAACTCGTTTCAATTATAGTATGTATATTTATATAAGGATTTCTCAATCCTTATATTATAAAATCAGATTATAAACTAACATTTCAGATCCATTAGAACATATATTAAACTCATAATTAAATCAAAATATATCAATAAAAAATTGCATTAAATAAAGGAACCAAACATATTAGAGCATAAACATAGGGTTTGTCTTACCTAAACACTAAAGAAATTTAGTTACATATGATAGAAAAAAAATCAAATATAAATAGAAAGAAAAATGAATAGAAAACGAAGGGTTCATAATCCTAAACCTCCCTTTTGTCTCCTATAGAATATTCTTTATAAGGTAGAGGTTTGATCTTTTACTCTCTTGGATCTTTCAATGATTTCTTCATGTTTTTCACTTCTCTAGATCAAAATCGCCCCTTGATTTGCCTCTCAAAGTCTCTAAAAGTCTTTGCACATTTGCTCTCCTATTTTGTCTTTAAACACTTTGAATGTCTCTGCATGATTGCTCTCCTATTTTGTCCCCAAACACGTCTTTTTATAGTAATTTTTAGGGAGTGATACACGAGTGTGTACTAGACTGTGTATAAACCAAAATACCCAAAATTTTCTATTTTATATGGCCTAAATGAAGTACACAGGCTAATGCACAATCATTGATCCCTTTTTTGCTTTAAATCTTTGTTTTATACCGTGTTTTTGTCCTAGTTATTCTCTGTTTAGTCCATAAAGGCAACTACAACCTATAAACACACTTGGGAGCAAATTAAGTACCAAATATACAATAAAAGTATAAAATATGAAGCAAAAATACATAAAATATGGGGTGTAAATATGATTAATTATATATCTATCAAACATCTGCACACTTAAGCTTTTATTTGTCCCCAAGAAAACTATAATCAAAATTATAAATCTTACACATCTACACTTCATCAATTTTAATCTATCCATTTATACTATAAATCATCAAATCCGATTTAATCAAATTATCATACAATTAGAGTCAAATTATCCTAAAATTAACTTCCTAAGCAATATTAATAGTAATCACCTCAATAATCGATTAAAATCAAAAGCATAATCCTTTACACCCTCGCTAAGATTTCTCTCAATGCACTTAAGTGTTTAGGGTGAAAAGTATCAAAACTCGCAATCAATGCATAGTAAAACTCTTACTATAAGCTTGCAATATTATCACATCTTTACCACTTGTGTATAAACTATAAATAAGATAAACAGGTCTTTATAAGGGTTGTAATGGGGCTTAGGTACCGTATGATTGGGATAACAAAGAGGGCTAAATTGAAGGAAATTTACTAAAAATAAATTTCAAGAAACTTGTTTACAAATACGTAAGCCCTTTTGTTACAACTCTTTTCGTACCTTATATATATATTTTAAAGATCTTTCTTTAATCAAACAATTGACCTTTAAAAAAATTTCAAGTTTCAAACAAGCACATAATGTAAATAACCTTCAAAGTTCAAAACACAAAATGCCTTTATCACTTATGTGATTCTAGTTTAACAAATATTATCTCAATATTTATAATAAAAGTAAGTTCTGGAATTATTCTACTATACATGATAACTCACATGAAATATATAAAAAGCTTAAAAAATTTAAAAATTTTGCTCTTAGGCTCAAAAGCTCACAAAAAAGATGGGTATATATGTGTGTGAATCATATGCAGTTTCATTCAATTTGATTATATTAATGAATACTAAAAATGTATCTTATAAAAGTGATTATATTCTAACTATCCTCATTTGGCATAATAATTCAACCAATAATCAATAATGAAATACAATATTGGTGGACAAATTTTAATTAAGTTAGAATATCAATTTATTCTATTAAGCTTTAAAAATATTAAAAATTTGTTAACCCTTCCCCACACTTTAAATTTGTACATTGTCCTCAATGTACATAATATAAGTATATATAATAAACGATATGGTTTAGTGGTACTTTCCTGAAGAAAACGATCTTCTGATTTAGATCCATCAAATATTAAACTAACATCCTTGCACTATATAAATGAAAAAGGGATAAAAAGAACATGAAAATAAAAAGAAAATAAATGCAAAATATTAAAATAGAATAAAAATAAAATTTAAAATAAAAATTATTCTAAATTATAGATTGCCTTTGATGCGGCACTTATTTTAACGTCGTTAGCTCGACATATCCTGTATGTTATCTGTCATCCTGGGTCTATAATCAATGGCTTACTTTCACTTGTTTCTCCACATAAGGGTTTTGTAGCCCGTAAGTAAACCACCTATTGTTAGATAATAACTAGGATATAATTTATCAAATTAAGAAGGCCAATTGCATGCATTAATTCTCTTTTTAATGGCAAACTATTAATAAAATAGGAAATAATAGAATTATTTAAATCATTGGTCGACTCAAGCAATTTGTTTTTGAGGAAGTGGAAACCCTCTATACTTAAGGTAGCTACCAATGTCTCCTTATTAGTTTCCTTATTTGGTCCCTCCACCAGTTCTTCCTCAATGGTTTCTTGTTCATCTTCTTCAATTACCTGTTGTCACATCTATACTTCCTTTTCTTGGACGGAGGCTTCTTCTCATTCTTTTGGAAGATTGTTTTGGAATCTCACTCCATTCAATAGGCCAACTCTTGTCTTTCCTTCACTCTTAAATTCATATCACTTAGCTTTCATTTCGATAAGGATTTTCATTTATTTGAAATACTCTCTTCTTTTTCTTCTTCTTTTAGGAGCTCTTTTTCACTACTAAGGGTAATTGCCCTTCCAATTTCTTTAGGACTAGGCAAACTCCCCTACATCTCATTGAATATTATCTTTGCCATTTGGTGAATATGATTCACCATATTTTGTATACGAGCCTCATAAGAGAGATTTTAAGAAATTGTAGATCTATTCACTCTATTAGTAACTAAGCCAGATCTAGTGCATCATAAGGGATTTGCCTTTTGATGCCTTATGATTAATTCTTAAATAAATCGCCCATCTTATCTTCCAAAGTTAGCTCATTAACTAGGGTGCTTAATGTTGAAAAATTTTAATCGGAGCATAACTGTTCGATCCAAAAGTGTAAGAGTTACTCCATTCTAAATCGTAGCGGTTCTCATATGTTGCACTTTGAGGTTAACTGTATATGCTTAGTCGCTTCCATATATAGGTTGGTTTCTGATACTCATGATTGTAATATGTACTCCCACAATTGTCATAACACTACATAGACATCAGTTGAGCCTCCAAAAGCATGTGAGGAAACCTCTCTCTCCCATATGGTGATGTTATAAAATATGAAGACATATTATGGCTCCTATAAAAGTACTATCTACTTCATCAATCTATTGTGAGTTGAGTCTATGAAGTTAAATCTCAACTCCTAAAATAACCACCAACATATTGTAAATGTAGAGAACCTCAAAAGATAATTAAATGAATAATCCAAAAATACAAAAAATACAAAATATAAAAATATAAAATAATAATGACTAAATTAATAACGTTCATGTGTTCCTAATATCCAAGTCCGGACAACGATGCTAAAAACTTGATTGACTTGTTCTAGTTTGTCAATTTTAATTTATTCGCAAATGCACGATATAATTGTAACTACTACTAGCAAGTACGAGTCAATCCCACAAAGATGATGATTATTAGTAATAACCATTGTCCTAGTATCTAGTTTATAAATTTAGTTTTGATTTTTAATTAAAGAAAGTAAAAATTAAACGAATAAAACAAAATAGGTAGCACTATTGAATACAGAAATAAAAAATCACTTAGAAAACTATCAATATTGATAATTAGTGTCTAGGTTACAAATCCCTCTAAAAACCTTTAACTAGATGATATTTTATTACACAATAGTTTTATTTACTATTAGACCTCGAAAATTCCTATGGTATACTAATATCTCTCTCAAGTCTAATAACAACTAATCCTAAAGTTATTAATTGAATCACTTAGGTTAAAGTTTATAGGATTACCTTATCGAATTGTAAATTTTGCTCTTAAATTTGGCCCTAATTTAAAGGATTTATGTCATCCTATCTCTAGGGTTGAAATCAACTCCTTTCAATTATGGTATATCTATTCATATAAGGATTTCTCAATCTCTATATTATGAAATCAGATTATGAACTAATATTTTGGATTTATTAGAACATATATTAAACAAAAAATCAAATCATAGTAGATTAATCAAAACAATTACATGAAATAAAAGAATCAAAACATGCTATAGCATAAACATAGGGTTCACCTTACCTAGACACTAAAGAAATTTAATTACATATGATAGAAAATGAAATCAAATATAAAAGAATCTCCCTTTTATCTCTTATCAAATATTATTTACAAGGTGGGGGTTTGATCTTGAATTCTCTTGGATCTTTCGATGATTTCTTTGTTTTTTTTTTCCATTTTATGGATCAAGATCGCCCTTTAAGTAAACTCTCAAAGTATCTAAATGTCTTTGCACATCTACTCTCCTATTGTGCCTAAAGATATGTCTTTTTATAGTAATTTTTAAGGTTTTAGGTGATATACGATATGATACATAGGTGTGTACTAGACAGTGTATAACCCAAAATACCTACAATTCGCAATTCTGCATGACCTGAGAGAAGTATATAGGCTAAAGCATGACTGTGTATCCCTTCTTTGCTTCAAATATTTGTTTTATATGATGTTTTCATCTTAATTATTATCTGTTTAGTCCATAAAGGCAATTATGACCAATAAATACGCTTGGAGAAAATTAAGTACTAAATATATAATAAAAGTATAAAATATCAAACAAAAATACATCAAAAGTGGGGTATAATAAATATGGTTAATTATGCATTTATCATAAAGACATTACTACCCTTTCATATGAATATCCTCCTATGAAATACGGTTTGCATCAATAGCCATTCACTTTGAATGTTCCCTTTTTATCATTCTCCGATTCTAAAGCTTCATGTTTCAATACTTGGGTCATTTTGAAATGATCACTCTAACACGACTTGAGCTTTCTTGGAAACAAATTCAATCTTGAGTTGAATAATACAACCACATCCCTAACTTTGAAATCCTTTTTCTTGATATGAGAATCAGGCCATTTTTTAACTTTCTCCTTATAAAACTTGACATTCTCATAAGCTTTCAGCTTTAACTATTTAAACTCATTTAGTTGTAGGAGCCTCTTTTCACCAGTTGTCTTCCAATCAAAATTTAAATTCTTAGTCATGTAATATACCTTATGCTCCAACTCTATAGGCAAGTGACAAGCCCTCCAATAAATAGGGTAGAAATGTGTTGCACCAATCGAAGTCTTGAAGGCAGTTCGATATGCCCATAAAGCATCGTTAAACTTCAAGGCATAATCATTCCTCAAACTATTAACTATCTTCTACAAGATTCTATTTAGCTTATGGTTAACAAAATCAACTTAAACACTTGTTTGAGGATAATAAGTTATGGCCAATTAATGGTAGACTCTGTACTCCTAAGAAGGGCTTTAAATGATTTATTACATAAATGGGCTTCTCTATCACTTATTATTTGGCATTCTAGATCTACTAAATAAGCTTTTAATAAACTTCTGCATCACCTTACCATCATTAGTTGAAGTTAACATTGCTTTAGCCCATCTTGAGACATAATCTACCCCCATCAATATATATTTGTTCCCTTAGAGGATGGGAATAGTCTTAAGAAATCTAATCTTTATAAATCAAATACTTCCACCTCCAAGATGTTAGAAAGGAACATCTCATCTCAGTTCAAAATGTTCCTCACTTTTTGAAATATATCACATTGCATAAAAAAAACTCACGAGCATCCTAGAACAAGTTAGGATAATAGAATTTACATTCTAATAATAGAACAATTGTTTTCTTCACTTTATAATGCCTTGCATAAGTAGAATCATAATAATGCGTTAATATTTCTAACATCTCCTCCTCTAGAACACGTCTCCTAATTAAACCATCATCACAATATAATTGATTCATCCTAAAAATAGTGAGTGCATTTATACAAGAATCTTCTTTTTTGTTAATAAGACAAATTAAAGGGAAGGATACCACTTGCAATATAATTTAATATCAGCATGCTATACAAAAAATAGGCGATCATCCACTAAGTTTTTTTTTCCTCCTTTTTTGTTTCTAATCTCAATTTCAAATTCTTAAAGAAGTAGTTACCACTGAATAATTCTTGTTTTTACTTATTCTTAGTAGAGAGATGTCACGACCTGGTACCACATCAAGCCAATGACAACCGCTACATAACCGAGCTAAGGACACTCTCGGTATCCTTAATCTGACTATAAAAGGCTAACTAAATAACTTTTTTTATAACTTGGGCAGCACAACGACTATGTCTTAAAAATCCCAAAACCTGTAACATTTTTTAAACACACTTCTATACTCACATCCAACCATAACTTCAGGACTTTAAAGCCGACTCAAGGTAATCTCAACAATAGTATCAAAAGATTTATACATAAAGTCATTTATAAAACACAAGGCAATCAAAATTTATTTTACAAAATCATAAAGCATATCTACATAAATACAGTTTATGAGCCACTAGATAACAAAAGTATAAAATAAGAAACTACCCACGTGTGGTAATACCCCGAAAATGTCAAAAGATGATGCAATCCACTCAGAACTTCAAACTCACTAAATTAACCTGCATGGTTGGAAAGCAGAGGGGGTGAGTACACTAGGTACTTAGTGAGTAGGAAAAACATATAATACAAATAGAATTCGATTCATACCAAGACGGTGTATATAACCTATGAAGTGAATATATATCACATAGAAAGCACATAGGCCTAACCTATGGCTTAATGTATACTGGTTAGGTACCATATAGGCCTAGCCTATTAATCACCCATTTGGTGAACATAGGTTCCAATTCTAGTATACAAAAAGTACAAAAATATCACATATATGAATAAGCCAAAATTATTATATGTGCCACCACTAGTCGGACAAACTAATGTGTAATGTGCATACCCACCAATCCTAGGTGTTGGCTCGACTTTCATCTGTGGTGAGTACGGACTATACTCAACAAGAGTGTCATGACCCTAAGTGATGACCTCGTTGGTGTCCCGACCCTAGGTGTTAAATCACCCGCAAGACTCGTAGAAAGGTGTCGATATGTGGATTCGACTTTTCTGTACTAGCATCAAGGGTACGGGGGTTGTTTAATCAGTTGTGCCTAGCACACGATTGGCCAATCGTCTCCTCACCAATCACCAAAAATCATATACAAAAATTAAGTACAAAAATCAAGTAAAGCACCATGTTTTTATTTATCGGTCCAACCGATAAAATAAAATTGTACCATAGCTCTAAGTCAAAGGAGAACAAATACATGTAAAATATATGACTCAGTTATGCATTTATAAATTCCAAAACATTGTTTTATGCAATAAAAGTCATCTTTTAAAATCAAATTGCAAAGTTGTTCAAAAACGTAGTTTCAGAAAAATAAGACGTTTTCCATTGCATTTTATTTGTAGGTTTGTTAAAAGTAATATCATTTCTCAAATTACGAAATTAAACCATCAGAAAGCATTATCCTTTGCACTTCAAACATATGGTTGTTGAAAGCAATATCATTTTTCAAAATATATAATAAAATATCGATTTCAAAATCAATGTTGAAACATTATTTCATACAATCAAGTTATCTTTTGTACTCCAAATGCATAGTTGTTCAAAACAATGATGTTTATTAAATACCTAAATATATTAGCATCTATTTGAAATTCAATTTTACCATACGTGGCCTAGGTTCAAAATTCACATACCAGTCATCATACTTGTCTTACGATGTTCTGATCCTATTTAAGAAGTACGGTTTCCCCAACTCACCTCAAAAGACGGTATACACTCTCTTAGTTTCAACAATCCTCGGTATGAGCGCCTTGATTCACAGCTCTTGAGCCTTTACATATAAAAATACATACGATGAAATTACTACTTAAACATAAATTTCATATTTATACACCCTCACATAAGTGTATAAAATACAATATGACTCCCTATAAGCTCTAGAATCTGACCATTGAACTTCTTAAAGGTTTACTTCCTTACTAGTCACCTTAGCTTTTCTTTTGCATTTTCTGGGGCATTTAATGCCTTTAATCACATACTTACTCATTTTTAAAACATAATTAAGCCCATCTTTATCTAAGCATATTAGGCCTTTACTTGTTTTGCATTTTCTAGGGCATTTAATGCCTTTAATCACATACTTACTCATTTTCAAAACATAATTAAGCCCATCTTTATCTAAGCATATTAGGCCTTTACTTGTCAATCTAAGCAACAATTTAAGTTCACTCTAAGTAAACATAAAAGCCTCTTTCAAATGCGAACCATCAAAATCCTTAAATCCTAAGCCAAGTTCACTTAGGCATTTTATCAAACACCTAAAGGCAGAAACTTGAAATCTTCCTTCTAATGTACTTCTTCCTAGTTTTACATCATCAATTCACCTCATACATACATAATTAACATCATAGAGTTCATTTAAACTATCAATTTCAAAAGATATTCAACATTTCACAAACTTACAACAAAAGGGGGCAATTTCGGTTTTGACTTAAAGAACCCTCTCCATGACACATTTCATTAATCTAAACCATGTTTCATGCATATTCAAGTATGGAGAACAACATATCTTAACACCAAACTCAAAATCATAATGTAGAGAGAGATGAGACAAAATTTACCTAAATTTTTATTTGGTGATATTTTAAAATCCTTTGAGAATTTCTCAAATATAATGATATATTTGAGTTCCTTGATCCCAAATTAACTTATAATAGCTCGGTTTGGGTTGGAGAATTAAAAAAATGGTGGAAATTTGGTGATGAGTGAATGGTGTTCTCCTCCTCCTCTCTTCTCCTTTCTTCTTTCTTTCTTTCAATTAAGAAAAAGTGTTTTTAATATTTAATGGTGGGGTGCGTGGCCACACCAGGGCCTTGTTTGATCAAACATGGTGAAACTACCTTTTTGCCCTTAGCTTATGTGAAATTACTGCTATATCTTCCAAACTTTTCCTAAATTTGCAATTAAGCCAAAAGTTTGAGAATGACCAAAACTTTTATTTTGATTTTGGTCCCCAAACTTTTGAAAATTATAATTAAGCCCCCTAACTTTATAAAATTACATATTGGTCCTCCAAGAATTTAAAATTCCATTAAAGTCCCTTAATTTTTAATAATTTGAAAGTAAGCCCTTATGTACGTCAACTTTTTCAATTAAGCTTTCTAAGTGTCCAATAAATCTATAAATCATGTCTAATCACCTCTAAGGCGTTAGAACACATTTAACTCAGCCACCATGCCCATATCTATCCAACAGACTCGGTTTTACACACTTAGAAGCTTATATGTCAAAAATCTCTAAGATTTCTCATACCAATGAACTTTAAGTTCATATAAGAGCATATAACATTATATATCACTAGCATATACACCGAAAGGATTCAAATACATTTTTGAACTCATATACAACCATGTATATATCAATATACATTAGTATCTCTAAGTATAGACCAATATAAAAGGGCTCAGAGAGTCCAACGCTACATATATGTTTTTGAAATACCATTTCACTAAGACATTATGGAATAAAATATTTCAATTTTGCAATTTATAGTGCTAGGTCTATGATTGGCCCAAGCTTATTAAATGGGCAAGAATGATCAACCTCAGATGTAAATGATATATAAACATATTTTTAGATATTTTAAGTTGCATCATTTATGCAACTTAGAAGGAGAGAAAGAAAGGAACATTCTGTGATAAATAAATTGATGAAACTTCTTTCAACAATGGAACTCATTTATAGATAAGGAAAATTCTTCTAGCTAGAAATGCAAACTCAGTAATAATAAAGATCTAATAGAAAGATAAAATATAAAAAGCTAATTCCTATCCCCGAACTACACTTCATATTAAGATTTCTTCCTTACAAAACTTAACCTTGCCAGCTAATTGTTGTATTAGTAAGCTACATTATTTTTTACTTTGGCTAAGGCCTTTGGCCGTAGATTTCCCTTGAATGCACCTCTGGTGATCTTATCTTTTAATACAATTTAATAAATAAAAAACCAATACTTCCTACAAATATATATTTTATAACGTAGTATTTTAATTTTTATAATATTAATATTATAATATTATAATATCATATAAAAATAAAATTTGAAATTTGAAATTTGAAATATATATTTTAATATTTTTGAGAAATTACATTTTAGAATATGGTGTAATAGTCTTTACAGAAAGACAAGGTTACACTACTATTTATTGCATTCTTCTTTTATAATCTAAGCCATGTTTCTTTAATTTCATTTAACCAAGGTTAT
>JAOQMP010093533.1:0-16057 GCA_027563575.1 Erythroxylum pedicellare
CAGAGCCAACTGATAAGCTACTGGTCCAATTCTTTTCAGAATTTCATAAGGACCAATGAATCGCGGACTAAGCTTACCCTTCTTTCCAAACCGAAGTATGTGGTTCCATGGTGATACTTTCAAGAATACTTTATCACCCACTTGATACTCAATATCTTTTCTTTTTAGATCAGCATAGGACTTCTGTCTATCACTGGAAGCTTTCAATCTTTGCTGAATGATCTGAATCTTCTCTTCATTATCTTTCACAATTTCTGGCCTGATCATCTTGTTTTCACTCAACTCAGTCCAACATACCTGGGTTCTACATTTCCTACCATACAACGCTTCATAAGGTGCCATACCAATGCTCGTCTGATAACTGTTATTGCAAGCAAACTCCATCAAAGTCAGATAATTATCCTAACTCTTGGGAAACTCTAACACATAACCGTACAACATATCTTCCAATATCTGTATAACTCATTCAGATTGTCCATCTGTCTGGGGATAGAAAGCAGTACTAAACTTAACCTGAGTACCCAATGCTTTTTGTAAACTTTTCCAGAATCTCGAAGTAAATCGAGATCACGATCTGAAATGATAGACAATGGTAATCCATGCAATCTCACTATTTCATTTACATACAAATCTGTAAGCCTATCCAAAGAATGGTCAGGAATAACATGCAGAAAATGAGCAGATTTGGTGAACTTATCTACAATCACCTACACAGCATCATGCTTACTTTTAGTGAGAGGTAGTCCAGTGACAAAATCTATGGTAATGTTATCCCATTTCCATTGAGGAATAGAAATAGGATGTAACAAACCAAATGGGACCTGATGCTCAGCTTTAACCTGCTGGCATGTCAGACATTTTGCTACATAATCCACAACATCCCGTTTCATACCTGACCACCAGTAATACTGCTTCAGATCCTGATACATCTTGTTTCCCCCAGGATGCATAGTAAAAACTGCATGACGTGCCTCAAACAACAACTTTTTCTTCAGTTTATCATTAGCTGGTACATATAACCGATCCTTATAATACAATTCACCATCTCCTTGCACAGAAAAATTATACTGTTTACCTTCTTAAGTAGCCAAGATAAGTTGTTGTAACTTATCATTAGCTCTCTGAGCATCACAAATTTCTTGTCTCAAAGTAGGCCTTGCTTTCAATTGAGCTATTAAAGCTCCATCAGATACAAATTTCCATTCACTCTACCTAAGTGATAGTGCTGAAATGGTCTTTTGACTCAAAGCATCAGCTACTACATTAGCTTCACCCGGATGATAGTCTACAATGCAATCATAGTCCTTAAACAGTTTCAACCAATGCCTTTGTCTCAGATTAAGTTCCTTCTGGGTAAGAAGATACTCTAGGCTCTTATGATTTGTGAAAATTCTACATTTCTCACCATACAAGTAGTGTCGCCAAATTTTCAAGGCAAACACTAATGCTGCAGGTTCCAGATCATGTGTAGGGTAATTATGTTCATGTGACTTTAGTTGCCTAGAGGTATAAGCAACTACCTTTCCATCTTGCATCAAAACACAACCCAAACCAATTCTAGATGCATCAGTATACATAACATACTCCTTACCAGAAGTTGGTTGAACTAATACAGGAGCTTCAGTAAGCAAACTTTTTAGTTGATCAAAACTATTCTGACATCTATCAGACCATTCATACTTCACTCCCTTTCGTAAAAATTTAGTTAAAGGGGATGCTATCACTGTGAACCCCTTCACAAATTGATGATCATAACCAACCAAACTCAGGAAACTTCTTACTTTTGTCACATTTTGTGGTGGCTTCCAATTAACAATTGCTTCTATCTTACTAGGATCAACTCTAAACCCATTAAAAGAGCAACATATCCTAGAAAAGATATCTCCTAAAGTCAGAAATCACACTTGCTCAACTTAGCATACAACTGTCTTTCCTGTAGGTCTACAACACAATTCAGAGATGCTCCGTATGATCTAGCTCATTCTTGGAATATATCAGAATATCATCTATAAACACCATAACAAATTGGTCTAAATAAGGCTTGAATATTGTATTCATCAGATCTATAAATTTCGTTGGAGCATCAGTTAACTCAGATAGCATTACTAGGAATTCATAATGTCTATATCGGGTCCTAAACGTAATTTTTGGTACATCCACATCCTTTGCCCAAAGTTGATAGTATCCTGATCGCAGATCTATCTTTGAAAACACTTCTGCATCTTTCAACTAATCAAATAGATCTTGAATCCTTGGCAACAGATACCTATTCTTCATTGTGACTCTATTCAATTGCCTGTAATCAATGCACATCCACAGTATACCATCCTTCTTCTTAACAAACAGGACTGGTGCTCCCCATGATGATACACTGGGTTGAATAAACCCTTTATCCAAAAGCTCTTGTAACTGCACCTTCAACTCCTTCAATTCAGTAAGAGTTGTTCTGTACGATACTCTAGATGTAGGAGCAGTGCCAAGCATGACTTCAATAGACAATTCCACTTCCCGTTCAGGAGCAAGTCCAGGTAATTCCTCAGGAAATACATCTAGAAATTCATTCACTACAGGAATGTCAAGCAATTTACCACCCTCCTTCTTAGAATCAAACACAAAAGCTAGATAAGCTTCACATCCCTTTCTGAGGAGCTTTCGGGCTTGCATAGTAGATACCATATTAGATAAAGTCTTAGTGCTAATGCCATGCAATACTATTGTAGGCTGATTCGGCTTCCTAAGCATAACTGTTTCAGCACCATAGTCAACTACTGCCTAATGCTTGGACAAACAATTCATACCCATAATCAAATCAAATTCATGAAAAGATAATTTGATTAGATTTGCTACATAATCATTTCCTCGAATCATAACAGGACAATTCTTATATACCTGATTAACTAACACACTACTACCCAGAGAACTGGTTACATGCATGTTATACTCTAACTAATCTACAGGCATCTCCTTATCAGACATTTCCCCAATATAGATATAAGAATGAGTAGATCCAGGGTTAATCAATGCATGCATTTCAAATTAAAGAAAGAAACAATACCAATAATGACGTCTAGTGCGTCCTGATCCTCATGAGCTTTCAGTGCATAAACTCGAGCCGAAGTAGAAGCACAACTGGTTGATTCACAGTTTTTGAGTGAAAACTCGGATTAGGTTTGTTCTGATTATATCCTCCTTGACCTCTTCCTCGTCCACTATTCCCAGCAGATATATGGGAGACCTCCCTATTGACTTGTGATGTCTGAGCCTGTTTAAAAAGGCAACTAGCTATCAGATGCTCAGTACTGCTATAGCGAAAACATGCTCCCGTAACCCTCCTGCAAACACCCCAATGATGCACAGAACAATCAGGGCACTGCGGGGATCAGAACCTCGGACTCCAAATGACCCCCTACCAGAAGCAGTCCTTGACGGATAATTTTATGACCTTCTCCGAGCTACAGATCTCTGAGTAACTTCTAGTGCAGAAGAAGCACCTTCCCTACTTCATTTGCCCGATGATTGATGTCCTCTAACAAAGCCCCTCCACTGACTTCTCTCTCTCCTGACCATTTCCTATCTCTCTATTTTCATTGCAGCTTGTACCAGCTGATGGTAAGTCACTTGCTGCAACAAAGTAAACGCCGCTAGATGCTCCTTGATGGAATCATGCAATCCATCCTCGAACTGATGACATCGGAACTCTTCAGTAAGTATAGATTCAGGGGCATACTTACTTAGTTGATTAAATTCTCGATCGTACTTAACAACTGACAAGTTTCTCTACTTCAAACTTAGAAATTGCTTCCACTTCTCCTTCCTGTAGGCCATCGTTACATACTTAGCTTTGAATTCTTGGGCAAAGAAATCCCAAGTCAAAGGTACCGGTAATTGGGGATTCCTCATAATGAACTTCCACCATTCATAAGCTACTCCCTGCAGAAGGGAGACAGCACAGTGCACCATCTGCTCTGCTGGACAACTGATCTTATTTAACACCCTCTTCACCTTCTCAATCTAGAACTCAACCTTTTCAGATTCCTCAAGAGATGTCCTAGTAAATTCCTCCACTCTATACTTCCGCAGCTGATAAATTAGAGACTTAGGTGTTGTTATACGATGCAGTAGTGTCATCATATCCTGAGACAGTTTAAACAAAGCCTCTCTCTGAGTTGTAGGAGGAGGTGACACCTCATCTTCACCACGATTGACCCCAGAGGGTCCAGACATTGATAAACAAGTTTGCTCTGGATGATTGCTCTCAGCAACTTCGTTAACGACATCACGTGATCCTTCCATCTTTAATTCTAGAATCAAAACATGGGACAACCGCATTAGGCCAAACACAACTTTTACACTCAAGTATAAGCAATAGTTAAGCGTTGGTTAAACATAATCGCCTAAACCACGCTCTGATACCAAACATTGTGACACCCGCATATACCCCTGGGAGGATATTGCGAGTGCCACACACACAGAACATACAGAATATAAAACATACGAAACATTTCATAAATGCATTTCTAGAATCTTAAACAAACATACATTACATATCATAAATTTGAAAACTAATCTATAATAAGGTTATTATAAACCTTCAAACAAATCCAAAAGTCATATTCATCATATACAAGCCCAAAAACAAACTCAAAAATACATTTTGACAAACAAAACTCAATCTCCTTTGGCCATTGTAGTTAACTTGTCCCAGTCTTTAAAAACCTCGCTCTAAACCTACACGGGACAAATCCACCATACTAAGCATATAGCTTAGTGAGTAATAACTAATCTATGCATGAAGTGACATCTCATCATATTGAATCATGTAATAGCATAAACATGCATTAAAAGATTGCTTTAACAATAAATGAGACATAATGCATTTTAGAACAGATTTTATAATTAACTGAACTGAATATCACAAAAGGATATAAACCCTTCATAATCAAAACACAATTTTGTTATTTTAGAAAAAACATATATCATAATACAAAATCAAATGACCATTAATCCATTCACAGAAGCAGGTAACGGGACTTATACAGGAGACACCGAAGTTTCGACATCGAAGTGTCCAGGAGAGACAAAAGTCTCAGCACTAAAGTGCCACAAGAGCAGCTGCAGATCCTTTTAAGCATGTCTATTTACCCACAACTAGGATTTAACATATTCAAAAACAAAGATGTTTGAAATTCAATACATATATCAATCACTGGTTTCATGCCAAATATTCAAACATATCAATCTAATAGCTTTGCAAATCATTCAATGGATCAAAATCAGTAGCAAACAAAACAGTCAAAGCAAAACTATCAAAAATTTCTTATTGAATTACTTACAAATATTCATCAAGATTTACTTACAGATAAGGCCATCTAAATTACTTACAAAAGCTCCCTTTTTGCTTATTACCTCGAAGTTTCGGCAATATCTGGAAGTGGTCGCTCTATGCGTTCCTCTATAACATTTAATGTAATCACATGTTACGATTGTGCATAATTATGAAATCATTTATGCACATTCATGTATAATGAGTATGTATGATGCATGTTCATGATAAATTCCGGGTTTTCTTATCCTTAATCTTGTCACATTATCGATCATGTGAAATCATACTCAATTTCTCAATCCAGATTTATCTCACAATCAACTCTCGGGTCCACTTTGCTCCATTATTCTCATTAGGAAGGTGAGGTAATTTGATAATACTTCCTTCTAGAAATTTGTTCCTCTGTGTCTTAAGTTTATAATGGTACTAAGATCATACAATTTGCTTTATTATTCAATGAGTTATGCTCAAAATACCACATATTGTGTACATTTGAAATTTTGGCTAGAATATGATCATGCATTGAAGTTTTACAACCCATATCTCTCAATTTCAATATCCACAAATTACAAACTTTATAACAATTTAAGAGAATAAGATACAATTTGGTGAAGAAATCTCAGTCTAATTTGGTCTACATCAATACATTTTATTTAATAACCATAAGATATGATTTCTGTCCCTGGTAGTGCTACGGCTGAAGCCAAGACTCACTTTCAAGCTAAATTTCAAGATCTTTAAGGATAGAATTCAAATTCAATTTCTATTAAAATTTGTATCCAAATGTTTAGAGTTTATTTTGAATAAAAAATCATCTCATTTGGAGCTCTACGAATCAAGTGATAATCAAAATACCGAAACATGTTCACTATAATATCTCTAGTTTATAATATTCTAGTACATACCCTCACTTTGAGTCAATCAATATTTTTCTAATCAATTCAAATGGCTATAAATTTTTATGGAGAGAAATAATAATGTCTTAGGAGTCTATTGGTTTAAGTTCCAAGTCATTTGGAGATCTTCAGGTCAAGTAATGGGCAAAATACCAATCTCTGTATAGTGGAACCTATTAAGTGAAACTCCTATAATTAACTCACATCTTACACCTTCAACACCCCCTTCACCAAAATTCATGAATTCCACTTCAATTGCACCTTATTAATGCCTCAATTACACATAAATTTTTTATCCAGAACCAATTCCAAAGTCATTCAATGAACAGCTCACAATCCTTATCTTCCATACATTAAAACCAAAATAGCATATGCCAAACCAAAATTAATTTTCCAACACCTAATGTTTAACATCATAACACGTATTTCAGGCCAAATTAGGTATCATAAAACTTATATAAATACATGCTATCAAGTGCAGAAATCCCTTACCTCTTTAACTTCAAATTCCTACTTAAAATAACCAGCTGAACCAGCCCTTCCAAACAATCAGCACACATAAAGATCCAAAACTAAGCAAAATTCCCAAAAGTTGAGAGGGATGAGTAGTTTCGGTTGAAAGAAGCCAAAGTGAGGGAGTAGGCTGCTGAAATGAGCTAAAGTGATTCAGCTATTGCTTTTCTAGGTGTCCTCAATTTATCAAGCTACATGTCTTAATGCATGTAATGCCACTTATCTAATTAAGATGCTACCACTGGTCACCTATAAAACCAGTCCACATGTCAATCATCCAATGGTGCCAAATGTCATTTAAAGTATAGGTGTAGTCATACTATTTTCATGTACCAACTTCACTTGGCACTTGATACTTTTCCTATTCCAAATATACATTTAATTACCTTAATCCTCTAATGATATCAATTAATTCAAATTTACTCGCTATAATTCACTTGATCAAAAATTCAAGTTATAAGGCTTTGATATTCTAATCATAGCAAAAGTCTAACTCCTATCACACATTTACTTTCATAAACATGTATTATTTCAACTAGGGTATATTTTGGGGCCTTACAATATGCTTTTTTTATGATTTTTATATTTTGCAGATGGGCATCGATGATACAGCTTCTTCCACTCCGATTTTATTCAGAAGGTCGTTCTTGAAAACTACTAGAACAAAAATTGATATTCATGATGGATCTTTAACAATGAAATTTGATGGTGAATTAATTAAGTTCAATATATATAATACCATGAAAATTTCGGATGATGAACAACCGATTGTCTCTGTGGATTTTATTGACACATGGGTGTAGGAAAATTTGATTTTGGAGGACAAAGGTGAGCTTGGAATAAATGTGGAAGTGGAAAATACATCAACGTAGTAAAGAAGTGATGATTCGGTGTTGTCCAGCAATCAAAAGGAGACGTTAATGTGTAAAAAAGAGACCACCAAACCACTACTCCAGCAACTAACGTTCGTGGAAATGTCCAGAAGTGTGGACAAGTTGTTGCCATCGTTGGTCCACCCACCAACATTAGAGTTGAAGAGCTTGCCTAGTTATTTGAAATACATCTTTTTAGGTGAAGAAGACACATTGCCTCTTATTATTTCTAATTAACTTATGGTTTTGCAAGAAAGCCAGCTGATTAATGTGTTAAAGGAGAATAAAGAAGCTTTCGGTTAGACGGTGGTTGATTTAAAAGGTATTAGTCCCACTATTTGTATGCACTAAATTTTGATGGAAAATGAAGCGAAGGAAATGAGGCAACCCCAATGTCGTCTAAATCTACCCATGATAGAAGTGGTGAAGAAAGAAATCTTGAAGCTTCTTGACGCTGGCATTATTTATCCAATTTCAGATAGCAATTGGCTAAGTCTGGTCCAAGTAATTCCAAAGAAAACTGGTGTGACTACGATTGAAAATAGTGATAGTGAGTTAATACCAACTCGTGTTCAGAATGGTTGGAGGGTAACTATTGTTGTTTAGATGGTTATTCAAGATACCACCAGATTTTGGTGGCATCCAAGGATCAAGAGAAAACAACCTTCATATGTCCATTTGGCACCTTTGCTTACCGAAGAATGTCATTTGGATTGTGTAATGCACCCGTGAAATTTCAACGGTGTGTGGTAAGTATTTTTTTTCTAATCTTGTGAAAAATTGCATGGAAATTTTTATAAATGATTTCACGGTCTATGGAGAGTCTTGAAACATGCATTGTCAATCTTCAAAAAGTGCTAAAATGTTGCATGGAAACTAATTTGGTTTTAAATTATGAGAAATGCCATTTCATGGTTGATCAAGGCATAATTTTGGGTCATAATGTTTCTACTAAGGGAATTGAAGTCGATAGGGAAAAGATAAATGTTATTCGATCTTTATCTTACCCCGCGACTATGCGGGATGTTCGTTCTTTTCTTGGTCACGCAGGATTTTATACAATTTATCAAGGAATTCTCCAAAATTGTGCAACCCATTTGTAGATTACTTTAAAAAGATGTGAAGTTTGGTTTTGACGAGTCGTGCAAGATGGCATTTGATGAACTCAAGGAACGACTCATTACAACTCCAATTATATAGGCACTGAAATGGAACATGCCATTCGAGTTGATGTGCTATGCTTCGGATTATGTAGTTGGCGTCGTGTTGGCCCAAAAAGTGGATAAGCTACCTCATGTTATCTACTATGCTTCTATGACACTTAATGTTGCCCAGAAAAATCATTCTACGACGGAGAAGGAATTTTTAGCTGTAGTCTTTGGATTGGAGAAATTTTGACCGTACCTATTGGAAACGAAGGTGATCATCTATTCATACCATGCAACTCTAAAATATTTGGTGAATAAGAAAGAAGCCAAGTCGAGATTGATTTGATAGGTTTTACTACTTCAAGAATTCAAATTGGAAATCTTCGACAAGAAAGGAGCTGAGAATTTGGTGGCTGATCACCTAAGCAGGATTACTCCGAGTATTGCATCAAATGTTCTTCACGACAAATTACCATATGAGAGTCTCTTAGCAATTCAACAGCTAATTCCATGGTATGGAAACATAGTAAACTTTTTAGTGACTACGTCTTTACCTAGTGATTTATCTAGAGTTAAACGAGATAAAATTAAGTGAGAGGCTAAATATTACATATGGGATGAGCCTTACCTTTGAAAATTTTGTTATGATCAGATTGTTAGGCGATGTGTCACAGATGATGAAATTCCTTCTATTTTATGTTTTTATCATTCATTTGTGTGCGGGGGACACTTTGGTCTTAAAAGAACTGCTCGAAAAATTTTGGAATGAGGATTGTTTTGGCCTAATTTATTTTATAACTCTTACATGTTTTGCAAGTCTTACGATCGTAGTCAAAGAACAGGTAACTTAGGATCAAGAAATCAAATGCTACTCACGAACATCCTAATATGTGATTTTTCTGATGTTTGAGGAATAGACTTTATGGGTCCTTTTCCTTCTTCCTTTGGTAAGAACTACATTTTGTTAGCTATAGATGATGTTTCGAAATAGGTTGAAGCTAAGGCTATGATATCTAATGATGCTAAAACTGTTATAAATTTTATTAAATCTAAAATTTTTTGCCAAGTTCGGAATGCGTCAAGCTATCATTAGCAATCGAGGAACCCATTTTTGCAACAAGATTTTTGAAGCTTTGATGAAAAGATGTGGTATCACGTACCGAGTCTCTACTGCCTATCATCCGTAGACTAATGGGCAAGCTGAAGTGTCCAATAGAGAGATCAAATCAATACTGAAGAAAGTGGTGAATCCGAACCGAAAGGATTGGAGTTTATGATTGGACGATGCTTTGTGGGCTTACTGAACTGCGTACAAAACTCCGATAAGCAAGTCACCTTATAGGTTAGTTTTCAGTAAGCCTTGTCATTTACATGTGGAAATAGAACATAGAGCTTATTAGGTTGTGAAACAGTTGAATACGGATTAGGTAGAAGTCAGTAACAATAGGAAGTTGTAATTACAAGAGTTAGACGAGATTCATAATGAAGCGTATGAAAATGCAAAAATCTATAAGGAAAAAACTAAAGCTTTTCATAATAAAATGATTTATAGGAAACAATTTTCAGTCGGACAAAAAGTTCTTCTTTATCATTCGAAGCTTAAGTTATTTCCAGGAAAATTACGATCTTGTTGGCTTGGACCGTTTATTGTTTCTAACGTTTTTTCTCATAGCATGGTAGAAATTCAAAGTCTAGATACCTCTAAAGTACTTAAAGTTAACAGACACTGCCTAAAGCCATATTATGAGAACTTTTTGGTCAAGCGAGTGGAAGAAATAGAGTTGGTAACCCCAACCTATTTCTAATCAGGTAAGTAAAGAAATATGTCCAACTAAAGACTTTAAAGAAGCACATTCGGGGAAACCCGTAAATTTTTTAAGTTTGTGTTTTTTATTTTTCAGCAATTTTTATTTGCATTTTTATTAGGTTTATTTCATTTTAGTTAGAAATTTAATTTAATCTCTTCATTTATGCAATTTTCAATTTTCATCTTTTAATTAAAAAAAGAGAAAAATGAAAAATTTCGTCTTCTTGCTCTCTCTTTATTTCCCCCTCTCTTTTCACTCTTCTTCTTTCTCTTAACTTTTCTCATTACCAATTTTCACTGCAGATTTCACCCATCACTACTAATTTCGTGAACATCACAACACCCATTACACACAACATCCACCTTCTAATTTGTCCTTCACCGAAAATCACCAACCCAAACTTGCGATTTTCTTGTTTCGTTTCTTGTCTTCTGAAATTGCAGGTATATTTCACAAAATCACAACAATGCCAAGGAGAAAGAGTGAGTCACGAAGGCTGGCTACCCCAATCACATCACTTTTGGATTTGTCTTCACAACCATAAACCACTTCAACGATTGCAGTACCCACACAGCCAACACCACCGAACCCAGTAGCTATCCCAGGACCATCAACCAGATGCAGAACAAAAAAAGGAAAAGAAGTAGAAAATCGCAGTTAATGGAACACCCGAAGTGGTAGTTTTACATCTTTCCAAATCCCAAATGATACAGAGCAATTTCAACAACTCAGTGGAAGAAAAATTTATCCCTAATGGGGATTGTAGATCTTAGTCATGGCCAGATCACTTTGACAATTCTGGGCCTAACCACTCTTTCCACTACGAGACTAGCAGCACAAAGTCGGGCTCCCCCAGTTGAAATGAGTAGCTACCAACAATCCCAAACTGATTTGGAGGATCGCCTTAATCTCATCGAATGCAAAGTGCACTGCTTGGAGCACAATTTATTAGCCTATTGAGAATATGAAGGATTCCAACCTCCACTTTTGCCAACACTGTGATTTCGACACTTCTAAATAGAGAAGCCTTCTTTATCCTTTTCTTTTATATTTATGCTTCTTTAACATTGAGGACAATGTCGGTCTAAGTGTGGGGAAGGAATTGGAGTTTTTATTTTTTTGAGTGTGACTTTTTTGTTCAGTTTTGTGTGATTTTTGTCAATTTTTGCATGATTGTTGTGTATTAAACCATAAAGCTTTGTCATATTAGTTTTAATGAGAATGAGTATATGCATGAAAGTAAATTAGGTTAAGTGAGTCATAAGTGAATCATGTTGATTGATTGCAATAACTGATCTTTTAAACTTAGTAAAAATTTTGACTTTTGAGTGATGAGATAATATGTGAAATTGAAGTGAATTCTTAATTTAAACCTGTGAACAAAATTTGAGCTTTAAATGACCTCATCTTTATGTCATTCTATTTCTTTGAATTGTGTGATGCTCCTCTAGTCTTGTTTGCCTTTAGAACTTACACTGAGCCGGATTGAATTTATTTGATTACATGAAATATAGAAATGATTAAGGCCTTCCTTGTTTTTAAACCCTTTATCTTGAAAATGACCCACCTAATTACTTTCTCTTTGCACACAATTTTTAGCCTTTAACCTTGTTTTTCAATCAATCACCGTACATTGAAACCCAAAAAAACCCATTAGCCTTACCCTATCATAAGTTGAATGAATCATTAAGTAATTAGGGACTTTGGTTCTGTATTTTATTCTGAGATGCTTTTATGGATACTTCTACTCATGTATTTATTAAATTATGCTGCTAGTAATTTCTTGTTGTTTTTTGTTGTTTTTATCTTTATTCAAGTAAAAAAAGAACAAAGAAAAAATTAGAAAAAAGAGAAAAAGAAAAGAAAAGGGAGAAAAGGCAAAAAAACAAAATAAAATAAAAGAAAAGAAACAGAAAAAGAATAAAGCATAGTAGCATTAGTTAGTATGAGTAGCAGTAGTCCTTTGTGTCATGCGGTTATCTCAGAATTTTAATTTGAATGTCCCTTTTACTTGATACTTTATGAATGCTTGTGATTAACCCTTTGCCATTTTTACCTCAAATGTGAACCTAGCCCCATTACAACCTTTAATAAAGTCCTTATGATCTATTAGCTCATATAATCCGAATGAATGATAACTAGTGAATTTGCAAGCCTGTGGTAGTGCAATATGTTAAAGAGAGATTTGAGAAAAGCACTTTGACTTCAACCACTTGAGTGTAAGAGAGAAATCTGTGAGAAGAATTCATTTTGATTTCATATTTGCTTTTGAACAAAGATGTCTTATTTTAACTTTGTTTAATGGCATATGTGAAAAGTGATTATGATATGTGTTGCAATTTAAGTCTTACTGGCCTAAGTTAATGGATTGTGTGTACTTAACCTTATGAATGATGAATTGATGGAGTGTAGTGGTTTGACATGCTTGCTCGAGGGCGAGTAAAGGTTTTGTGTGGGGGAATTTGTTAAGTTGTCATTTTGTGCTTATTTTCTATTTAATTCTCTTTAATGTGTGGAAATTATAATCCAAAATTAATAGAATTGTCTCTTAATTGTTTTCAGGTGATTTTCAACACTTTAGAGATGGAATTGAATCAAAAGATGCCAAAGAAACAAAGAAAATCCGAAAATTCCATTTTGATAGCAAAATTTAGTGACATGCAAGGATGGAAATTATCAACAGAATTGTTTTCAAATTTCAAATCTAAGTTTTTCATAATCTTTGAAGATCATATTGCTATCTTATCAATGGCGATCAGCATCTTGAAGTGGAGATAGGAACTATCTGTTGAATATCACGAAAGAGAGAAGAGAAGAGGGATCGAAAAACTATAAAAGGAGAAGAAAGTAACTGTTCACGTCAGCTTTTGTCTTATAGTAGTTTTACAATTTCTGCAGTTTTTCATTAGTTTAGATTTACGTCTACCCTATTTTTCTAAGTATTTTCGGAATTTTTAGAAAGACCACGGATGAAGACCATGTGTTTTGTTATTTCTTTGATTTTTACTTTCGTTATGAGTAGCTAAATTTCTTTTCTTGGTTAAGGGGAACCATGTTATCATCTATTATATGTGAGATGTCTCAATAAAGTTTGTTTTGTTAATGAGTATTGAGTGTTTTCCGAGTTACTTTTTCTAATTGAATTGATTGATTTCTAGGTGCACAACTAAGAACTGATTCGTTTAATAGCTAGATTAATGAAATATGACGTTCATTTTTGTTAATCACAAGTAGCAATTAGGATTACCTTCTTTACGTTGAGTGAGGAATTCTAAGAAGATACTTATCTTGATTAAATGTATGTCATACATGTGTTATCTTGTTCATTGGTTTCTTGGTTCTTAACGTTATTATTCAATTGAATCTATGATCATATCTAGGTTGTTGATTAATAAGAATGCTTAGAATACGTGTTTCTAATCATTTACATTTAAGAGAAAATATCCCCCAATGAATGTTTATTGATGAATTGAATTTTACATCAAAGATTCATTTTAGTGTGATAACATTGGTGACCCGAAACCAAGGTTTTTTTATTAAATTTTTAGATTTAATTACTTTTGTTAAATTCATATTTTTGTTATTTCTACATTCTTAATTTTACGTGAATTGCAAACACACTCATAATTATTAGAAAATATGAGTGTGAATAGGAATATAACCTCTTACTCCACCTCCATTTATGAAGAAATAGTGTATCCTTTATCTTTAACGAATTTGACACAAGAATATAAGCCTACATGGTCATTACAAAATGAGGGTTCCAAAGAACATGATAGTGTTGAAAATATTCAAATAAGAAAATCCACTGGAATTATGAGTTATACTATTTCTTTTGGTTATATAGTATATTTAGGAGAGGGTGACTATAATATAAGATGCATCATTAATCTTATCAAGGTTTCAAAAGTTGTTTATAGTTCTTAATTATATTTATGGAGGGATGCAATTAAAGATAAAATGTAACCTATAAAGAACAATGAAGTATTGAAACTTTTGGAGTTACCTATAAGTTGTAAACATTTTAGTTGCAAATGAGTTTATAAGACTAAAAGGATTTTAAAGGAAAGATTAAATGATTTAAGACAAGATTGATTGAAAACGAAATCACAAGAAAAGAAGGAATACGCCACCTTCTCTATATTGTTCTCTAAAGATTCTTTAAAAGTGGTTATGAAATTGTTAATTCATTTTCTTATGGAGTTACATCATATAGATAAAAAAAATTTGCTTTCTTTAACGGAGACATCTTTGAGGAGGTATACATAAATAACCTAAATGGTTCAAGGAAGATGATATGAATCATTTTGTTTGCAAAGTTTAGAGATAAGAAAATATATATAATTGAAGGAACTTTCTCGTTAAAGGTATCTTAAATTTGAAAAGGTAAGAGATGCTTGTTCGAAATGGTTATAAGAAGTAAAGTGTTCTTTTCACTTTTTTATGTAGATGATATTTTACCTATATCAAATGACCTTGACATATTGCATAAGGTTAAGTAATTATTATTTAAATATTTTAATATAAAAGACATCGGCAAAGTAATTCTATCTTAAGTATTTATATTCATTAGGATAAGTTGTTGAACTTACTAGGTCATTCTTTAAAATGTATATATAGAGCAAGTCTAGAAAAAGTTTAATATGGATGCTCTTCCAACCTTGCACAAAACTAATTTCTCATAAAAATTATCTTTGACATAATACATAGAGAATAAATTTGAGAAAATGGCCATGAAGGATATTCCGTACGTCAATGTAGTAGAGAGCTTGATGCATGCACAAATATGGATTAGACCAGATAGTCTATTTGGGTAGATATTTTTCTAACATGTGTTTAGAGCATTAGAATGCAATAAAGCAAGTTTTACGGTACTTAAAAGAAATAAAATTATATATTAACATACAAAAATGATGAGAACCTTGATCTCACATGTTACGAAGACCCAGATTTTGTGTATCTATATGATAAAAAGTTCATATCAAGGTATATCTTTATGTTAGCAAATGTTAATGTGTTTTAGAAAAGTATCAAACAAAGACTTGTGACTTTTGCTATGTATGTTGAGTTTGTTGCATGTTATAAAGTTGCATCACTAGTTGTATGTTTAAGAAATCTCATTAGAAAAATTGTATGAGGTTAATTCAGTTACAAGAACCATATATACGTTTGTATTAGAATCATAGTTCAATAAAATAATTTAATAGTAATTATAAAAATATTACAAGGTCTACTCATTTAAAAATTAAATATTTGATTGTTAAAGAATTTGTGCATAAAATCTACATTACATTAGAACATATCAGGATTAAGTCTATCATATGATCCATTAACTAAACGACTACACCGTAATATTTATAAGGGACATATTATAACATGAGTCTATTAGAGTCTTTCGATAGTAATAGATTGAACTTTATTTTTTCTCCAATTTTAGTATTTGATTTGATATAATTCAATTTTATTATTTTGTTATGTAAGGACCATCAATATATAC